>JACSYO010001599.1:0-15642 GCA_016806645.1 Ophiodon elongatus | reverse complement strand
TTCGCAAGATGAAACGCCTTTTCAGACCTTAAAAACTGAAAATTAATTTGTAAGTCAGAAAATTGATGGAAACATCATATGTTCATGTAGATAATGTGATACTTGAAATTCTGCTGTTCTGGGAGACTTTATAGAAGAATATCAAGTAAACTGTGTAGTTTGCAACAAAATCCACTTTTGGCCTGTTCGCAGGCTGAAACGCTTTTTGAGACCATAAAAACTGAAAAAAAAAATTTCAGAAAGAAAACTGATGGAAACATCATATGTTCATGTACATAACATGTACCTGGAAAGTCTGCTGTTCTGGGATATTGTATAGAGGAATATGAAGTAAACTGTGTATTTTGCAACAAAATCCACTTTTGGTATGTTCGCAGGCTGAAACGCTTTTTGAGACCATAAAAACTAAAAATCTATTTTTAAGATAGAAAAGTGATGGAAACATTATATGTTCATGTAGATAATATGATACTTGAAAGTCTGCTGTTCTGGAAGATTTTATAGAGGAATATCAAGTAAACTGTGTATTTTGCAACAAAATCCACTTTCGGCTTGTTCGCATGCTGAAACGCTGTTTAAGACCATAAAAACTGAAAATGCAGCAGTAAGGCAGAAAAGTGATGGAAACATCATATATTCATGTACATAACATGAACCTGGAAAGTCTGTTATTCTGGGAGACTTTATAGAAGAATATCAAGTAAACTGTGTATTTTGCAACAAAATCCACTTTTGACCTGTTCGCATGCTGAAACGCCGTTTAAGACCATAAAAACTGAAAATGCAGTTGTAAGGCAGAAAAGTGATGGAAACATCATATATTGATGTACATAACATGAACCTGGAAAGTCTGCTATTCTGGGAGATTTTATAGAGGAATATCAAGTAAACTGTGTATTTGGCATCAAAATCCACTTTTGGCATGTTCGCAGGCTGAAACGCTGTTTAAGACCATAAAAACTGAAAATTAATTTTTAAGGCAGAAAAGTGATGGAAACATTATATGTTCATTAGATAATATGATACTTGAAAGTTTGCTGTTCTGGGAGATTTTATAGAGGAATATCAAGTAAACTGTGTATTTTGCAACAAAATCCACTTTTGGTATGTTCGCAGGCTGAAAAGCTTTTTGAGACCATAAAAACTGAAAATTTATTTTTAAGGTAGAAAAGTGATGGAAACATCATATATTCATGTAGATAATATGTACTTGAAAGTCTGCTGTTCTGGGATATTTTATAGAGGAATATCAAGTAAACTGTGTATTTTGCAACAAAATCCACTTTTGGCCTGTTCGCAGGCTGAAACGCTTTTTGAGACCATAAAAACTTAAAATTAATTTTTAAGAAAGAAAAGTGATGGAAACATCATATATTCATGTACATAACATGTACCTGGAAAGTTTGCTGTTCTGGGAGATTTTATAGAGGAATATCAAGTAAACTGTGTATTTTGCAACAAAATCCACTTTTGGTATGTTCGCAGGCTGAAAAGCTTTTCGAGACCATAAAAACTAAAAATCTATTTTTAAGGTAGAAAAGTGATGGAAACATTATATGTTCATGTAGATAATATGATACTTGAAAGTCTGCTGTTCTGGGAGACTTTATATAAGAATATCAAGTAAACTGTGTATTTTGCAACAAAATCCACTTTTGGCCTGTTCGCAGGCTGAAACGCTTTTTGAGACCATAAAAACAAAAAATCTGTTTTTAAGATAGAAAAGTGATGGAAACATTATATATTCATTAGATAATATGATACTTGAAAGTTTGCTGTTCTGGGAGATTTTATAGAGGAATATCAAGTAAACTGTGTATTTTGCAAAAGAATCCACTTTTGGTATGTTCGCAGGCTGAAACGCCGTTTAAGACCATAAAAACTGAGAATGCAGCTGTAAGGCAGAAAAGTGATGGAAACATCATATATTGATGTACATAACATGAACCTGGAAAGTCTGCTGTTCTGGGAGATTTTATAGAGGAATAGCAAGTAAACTGTGTATTTGTCATCAAAATCCACTTTTGGCATGTTCGCAGGATGAAACGCCTTTTGAGACCTTAAAAACTGAAAATTAATTTTTAAGTCAGAAAATTGATGGAAACATCATATGTTCATGTAGATAATATGATACTTGAAAGTCTGCTGTTCTGGGAGACTTTATAGAAGAATATCAAGTAAACTGTGTATTTTGCAACAAAATCCACTTTTGGCCTGTTCGCAGGCTGAAACGCTGTTTAAGACCATAAAAACTGAAAATTAATTTTTAAGGCAGAACAGTAATGGAAACATCATATGTTCATGTAGATAATATTATACTTGAAAGTCTGCTTTTCTGGGAGACTTTATAGAAGAATATCAAGAAAACTGTGTATTTTGAAACAAAATCCACTTTTGGCATGTTCGCAGGCTCAAACGCTTTTTGAGACCATAAAAACTAAAAATTAATTTTTAAGAAAGAAAAGTAATGGTAACATCACATATTCATGTACATAACATGAACCTGGAAGGTCTGCTGTTCTGGGAGATTTTATAGAGGAATATCAAGTAAACTGTTTATTTTGCAACAAAATCCACTTTTGGCCTGTTCGCATGCTGAAACGCCGTTTAAGACCATAAAAACTGAAAATGCAGCTGTACGGCAGAAAAGTGATGGAAACATCATTTATTGATATACATAACATGAACCTGGAAAGTCTGCTATTCTGGGAGATTTTACACAGGAATATCAAGTAAACTGTGTATTTTGCAAAAAAATCCACTTCTGACATGTTCGCAGGCTGAAACGCCATTTAAGACCATAAAAACTGAAAATTAATTTTTAAGGCAGAAAAGTGATGGAAACATCATATGTTCATGTAGATAATATGATACTTGAAAGTCTGCTGTTCTGGGAGATTTTATAGTTGAATATCAAGTAAATTGTGTATTTTTCATTAAAATCCAATTTTGGCCTGTTCGCAGGCTGAAACGCCGTTTAAGACCATAAAAAATGAAAATGCAGCTGTAAGGCAGAAAAGTGATGGAAACATCATATGTTCATGTCGATAATATGACACTTGAACGTCTGCTCTTCTGGGAGACTTTATAGAAGAATATCAAGTAAACTGTGTATTTTGCAACAAAATCCACTTTTGGCCTGTTCGCAGGCTGAAACGCTTTTTGAGACCATAAAAACTGAAAATTAATTTTTAAGAAAGAAAAGTGATGGAAAAATCATATATTCATGTACATAACATGAACCTGGAAAGTCTGCTGTTCTGGGAGACTTTACAGAAGAATATCAAGTAAACAGTGTATTTTTCAAAAAATTCCACTTTTGGCCACATCCCAGCTGAAACGTATTTTAAGAGCATACAACGTGGAAATGCAGCTTTAAGGCAGAAAAACTATGATAACATCATGTATTCATGAAATTAACATGAAACTTGAGAGTCTGCTGTCCTGGGACAGTGTATTGCTGAAAATCAAGTAAACTTTGTAATTTTTCAACAAAATCAACTTTTGGAATCTTCCCAGCCCGAAAGTCTGTTTGAACAATACGACGTGGAAATGCAGCTTTAAGGCAGAAAAACTACGATAACATCATGTATTCATGAAATTAACATGAAACTTGAGAGTCTGCTGTTCTGCGACAGTGTATTTATGAAAATCAAGTAAACTGTGTATTTTTCAACAAAATCCACTTTTGGCATGTTCGCAGTCTGAAACGCCTTTTGAGACCATAAAAACTGAAAATTCATTTTTAAGGCAGAAAAGTGATGGAAACAAATATATGTTCATGTAGATAATATGAAACTTGAAAGTTTGCTGTTCTGGGAGATTGTATAGAGGAATATCAAGTAAACTGTGTATTTTGCAACAAAATCCACTTTTGGCCTGTTCGCATGCTGAAACGCCTTTTAAGACCATAAAAACTGAAAATGCAGCTGTAAGGCAGAAAAGTGATGGAAACATCATATATTCATGTACATAACATGAACCTGGAAAGTCTGTTATTCTGGGAGATTTTATAGAGGAATATCAAGTAAACTGTGTATTGTAAGAATTCGTTTTGGCCACATCCCAGCTGAAACGTATTTTAAGAGCATACAACGTGGAAATGCAGCTTTAAGGCAGAAAAATTATGATAACATCATGTATTCATGAAATTAACATGAAACTTGAGAGTCTGCTGTTCTGGGACAATGTCTTGATGAAAATCAAGTAAACTGTGTATTTTTCAACAAAATCCACTTTTGAATCTTCCCAGCCCAAAAGTCTTTTAAGAAAATAGAAATTGGAAATGCAGCTTTAAGGCAGAAAAACTATGATAACATCATGTATTCATGAAATTAACATGAAACTTGAGAGTCTGCTGTTCTGGGACGTATTGAGGAAAATCAAGTAAACTGTGTATTTTTCAACAAAATCCACTTTTGGAATCTTCCCAGCCCAAAAGTCTTTTAAGAGCATACAACGTGGAAATGCAGCTTTAAGGCAGAAAAACTACGATAACATCATGTATTCATGAAATTAACATGAAACTTGAACGTTTGCTGTTCTCGGACAATTCTTTGAGGTAAATCAAGTAAACAGTGTATTTTTCAAAACAATCCACTTTTGGCCACATCCCAGCTGAAACGTATTTTAAGAGAATACGACGTGGAAATGCAGCTTTAAGGCAGAAACATTATGAGAACATCATGTATTCATGAAATTAACATGAAACTTGAGAGTCTGCTGTTCTGGGGCAATGTCTTGAGGAAAATCAAGTAAACTGTGTATTTTTCAACAAAATCCACTTTTTGAATCTTCCCAGCCCAAAAGTCTTTTAAGAAAATAGAAATTGGAAATGCAGCTTTAAGGCAGAAAAACTATGATAACATCATGTATTCATGAAATTAACATGAAACTTGAACGTTTGCTGTTCTCGGACAATTCTTTGAGGAAAATCAAGTAAACAGTTTATTTTTCAAAAAATTCCACTTTTGGCCACATCCCAGCTGAAACGTATTTTAAGAGCATACAACGTGGAAATGCAGCTTTAAGGCAGAAAAATTATGACAACATCATGTATTCATGAAATTAACATGAAACTTGTGAGTCTGCTGTTCTGCGACAGTGTATTAATGAAAATCAAGTAAACTGTGTATCTTTCAACAAAATCCAGTTTTTGAATCTTCCCAGCACAAAAGTCTTTTAAGAGCATACAACGTGGAAATGCAGCTTTAAGGCAGAAAAACTATGATAACATCATGTATTCATGAAATTAACATGAAACTTGAACGTTTGCTGTTCTCGGACAATTCTTTGAGGAAAATCAATTAAACAGTGTATTTTTCAAAAAATTCCACTTTTGACCACATCCCAGCTGAAACATATTTTAAGAGCATACAACGTGGAAATGCAACTTTAAGGCAGAAAAATTATGAGAACATCATGTTTTCATGAAATTAACATGAAACTTGAACGTTTGCTGTTCTGGTACAATGTCTTGAGGAAAATCAAGTAAACTGTGTATTTTTCAAAAAGATCCACTTTTGGAATCTTCCCAAACCAAAAGTCTTTTAAGAGCATTTAACGTGGAAATACAGCTTTAAGGCAGAAAAACTATGATAACATCATGTATTCATGAAATTAACATGAAACTTGAGAGTCTGCTGTTCTGGGGCAATGTCTTGAGGAAAATCAAGTAAACTGTGTAATTTTTCAACAAAATCAACTTTTGGAATCTTCCCAGCCCGAAAGTCTTTGAAGAGCATATAAGAGTGGAAATGCAGCTTTAGGGCAGAAAAATGATGAGAACATCATGTATTCATGAAAGTAACATGAAACTTGAGAGACTGCTGTTCTGGGACAATGTATTGAGTAAAATCAAGTAAACTGTGTACTTTTCAACAAAATCCACTTTTGGCCTCTTCCCAGCCGAAATTGCTTTTTAGAGCATACAACGTGGAAATGCAGCTTTAAGGTAGAGAAAAACTATGATAACATCATTTATTCGTGAAATTAACATGAAACTTGAGAGTCTGCTGTTCTGGTACAATGTCTTGAGGAAAATCAAGTAAACTGTGTATTTTTCAACAAAATCCACTTTTGGAATCTTCCCAGCCCAAAAGTCTTTTAAGAGCATACAAAGTGGAAATGCAGCTTTAAGGCAGAAAAACTATGATAACATCATGTATTCATGAAATTAACATGTAACTTGTGAGTCTGCTGTTCTGGGACAGTGTATTAATGAAAATCAAGTAAACTGTGTATTTTTCAACAAAATTCAGTTTTTGAATCTTCCCAGCCCAAAAGTCTTTTCAGAGCATACAACGTGGAAATGCAGCTTTAAGGCAGAAAAACTATGATAACATCATGTATTCATGAAATTAACATGAAACTTGAACGTTTGCTGTTCTAAGGACATTTCTTTGAGGAAAATCAAATAAACAGTTTATTTTTCAAAAAATTCCACTTTTAGCCACATCCCAACCCAAAAGACTTTTAAAAGCATACAACGTGGAAATGCAGCTTTAAGGCAGAAAAACTATGATAACAACATGTATTCATGAAATTAACATGAAACTTGAACGTTTGCTGTTCTCGGACAATTCTTTGAGGAAAATCAAGTAAACAGTGTATTTTTCAAAAAATTCCACTTTTGGCCACATCCCAGCTGAAACGTATTTTAAGAGCATCCAACGTGGAAATGCAGCTTTAAGGCAGAAAAATTATGACAACATCATGTATTCATGAAATTAACATGAAACTTGTGAGTCTGCTGTTCTGCGACAGTGTATTAATGAAAATCAAGTAAACTGTGTATCTTTCAACAAAATCCAGTTTTTGAATCTTCCCAGCACAAAAGTCTTTTAAGAGCATACAACGTGGAAATGCAGCTTTAAGGCAGAAAAACTATGATAACATCATGTATTCATGAAATTAACATGAAACTTGAGAGTCTGCTGTTCTGGGGCAATGTCTTGAGGAAAATCAAGTAAACTGTGTAATTTTTCAACAAAATCAACTTTTGGAATCTTCCCAGCCCGAAAGTCTTTGAAGAGCATAGAAGAGTGGAAATGCAGCTTTAGGGCAGAAAAATGATGAGAACATCATGTATTCATGAAAGTAACATGAAACTTGAGAGTCTGCTGTTCTGGGACAATGTATTGAGTAAAATCAAGTAAACTGTGTACTTTTCAACAAAATCCACTTTTGGCCTCTTCCCAGCCGAAATTGCTTTTTAGAGCATACAACGTGGAAATGCAGCTTTAAGGTAGAGAAAAACTATGATAACATCATTTATTCGTGAAATTAACATGAAACTTGAGAGTCTGCTGTTCTGGTACAATGTCTTGAGGAAAATCAAGTAAACTGTGTATTTTTCAACAAAATCCACTTTTGGAATCTTCCCAGCCCAAAAGTCTTTTAAGAGCATACAACGTGGAAATGCAGCTTTAAGGCAGAAAAACTATGATAACATCATGTATTCATGAAATTAACATGAAACTTGAACGTTTGCTGTTCTCGGACAATTCTTTGAGGAAAATCAAGTAAACAGTGTATTTTTCAAAACATTCCACTTTTGGCCACATCCCAGCTGAAACGTATTTTAAGAGCATACTACGTGGAAATGCAGCTTTAAGGCAGAAAAATTATGACAACATCATGTATTCATGAAATTAACATGAAACTTGTGAGTCTGTTGTTCTGCGACAGTGTATTAATGAAAATCAAGTAAACTGTGTATTTTTCAACAAAATCCACTTTTGGAATCTTCCCAGCCCAAAAGTCTTTTAAGAGCATACAACGTGGAAATGCAGCTTTAAGGCAGAAAAACTATGATAACATCATGTATTCATGAAATTAACATGAAACTTGAACGTTTGCTGTTCTCGGACAATTCTTTGAGGAAAATCAAGTAAACAGTGTATTTTTCAAAACATTCCACTTTTGGCCACATCCCAGCTGAAACGTATTTTAAGAGCATACTACGTGGAAATGCAGCTTTAAGGCAGAAAAATTATGACAACATCATGTATTCATGAAATTAACATGAAACTTGAGAGTCTGCTGTTCTGCGACAGTGTATTTATGAAAATCAAGTAAACTGTGTATTTTTCAACAAAATCCAGTTTTTGAATCTTCCCAGCCCAAAAGTCTTTTAAGAGCATACAACGTGGAAATGCAGCTTTAAGGCAGAAAAACTATGATAACATCATGTATTCATGAAATTAACATGAAACTTGAACGTTTGCTGTTCTAAGGACAATTCTTTGAGGAAAATCAAGTAAACAGTGTATTTTTCAAAAAATTCCACTTTTGGCCTCTTCCCAGCCGAAATTGTTTTTTAGAGCATACAAGGTGGAAATGCAGCTTTAAGGCAGAAAAACTATGATAACATCATGTATTCATGAAATTAACATGAAACTTGAACGTTTGCTGTTCTCGGACAGTTCTTTGAGGAAAATCAAGTAAACTGTGTATTTTTCAACAAAATCCACTTTTGGCCACATCCCAGCCCAAAAGTCTTTTAAGAGCATACAACGTGGAAATGCAGCTTTAAGGCAGAAAAACTATGATAACATCATGTATTCATGAAATTAACATGAAACTTGAGAGTTTGCTGTTCTGGGACAATTCTTGAGGAAAATCAAGTAAACTGTGTATTTTTCAACAAAATCCACTTTTGGCCTCTTCCCAGCCCAAAAGTTTTTTAAGAGCATACAACGTGGAAATGCAGCTTTAAGGCAGAAAAACTATGATAACATCATGTATTCATGAAATTAACATGAAACTTGAACGTTTGCTGTTCTCGGACAATTCTTTGAGGAAAATCAAGTAAACAGTGTATTTTTCAAAACATTCCACTTTTGGCCACATCCCAGCTGAAACGTATTTTAAGAGCATACTACGTGGAAATGCAGCTTTCAGGCAGAAAAATTATGACAACATCATGTATTCATGAAATTAACATGAAACTTGTGAGTCTGTTGTTCTGCGACAGTGTATAAATGAAAATCAAGTAAACTGTGTATTTTTCAACAAAATCCACTTTTTGAATCTTCCCAGCCCAAAAGTCTTTTGAGAGCATACAACGTGGAAATGCAGCTTTAAGGCAAAAAAACTATGATAACATCATGTATTCATGAAATTAACATGAAACTTGAACGTTTGCTGTTCTCGGACAATTCTTTGAGGAAAATCAAGTAAACAGTGTATTTTTCAAAACATTCCACTTTTGGCCACATCCCAGCTGAAACGTATTTTAAGAGCATACAACGTGGAAATGCAGCTTTAAGGCAGAAAAATTATGACAACATCATGTATTCATGAAATTAACATGAAACTTGAACGTTTGCTGTTCTCGGACAATTCTTTGAGGAAAATCAAGTAAACAGTGTATTTTTCAAAACATTCCACTTTTGGCCACATCCCAGCTGAAACGTATTTTAAGAGCATACAACGTGGAAATGCAGCTTTAAGGCAGAAAAATTATGATAACATCATGTATTCATGAAATTAACATGAAACTTGAACGTTTGCTGTTCTCGGACAATTCTTTGAGGAAAATCAAGTAAACAGTGTATTTTTCAAAACATTCCACTTTTGGCCACATCCCAGCTGAAACGTATTTTAAGAGCATACTACGTGGAAATGCAGCTTTAAGGCAGAAAAATTATGACAACATCATGTATTCATGAAATTAACATGAAACTTGTGAGTCTGTTGTTCTGCGACAGTGTATTAATGAAAATCAAGTAAACTGTGTATTTTTCAACAAAATCCACTTTTTGAATCTTCCCAGCCCAAAAGTCTTTTAAGAGCATACAACGTGGAAATGCAGCTTTAAGGCAGAAAAACTATGATAACATCATGTATTCATGAAATTAACATGAAACTTGAACGTTTGCTGTTCTCGGACAATTCTTTGAGGAAAATCAAGTAAACAGTGTATTTTTCAAAAAATTCCACTTTTGGCCACATCCCAGCTGAAACGTATTTTAAGAGCATACAACGTGGAAATGCAGCTTTAAGGCAGAAAAATTATGATAACATCATGTATTCATGAAATTAACATGAAACTTGAACGTTTGCTGTTCTCGGACAGTTCTTTGAGGAAAATCAAGTAAACTGTGTATTTTTCAAAAAATTCCACTTTTGGCCACATCCCAGCCGAAAAGTATTTTAAGAGCATACAACGTGGAAATGCAGCTTTAAGGCAGAAAAACTATGATAACATCATGTATTCATGAAATTAACATGAAACTTGAACGTTTGCTGTTCTCGGACAATTCTTTGAGGAAAATCAAGTAAACAGTGTATTTTTCAAAACATTCCACTTTTGGCCACATCCCAGCTGAAACGTATTTTAAGAGCATACTACGTGGAAATGCAGCTTTAAGGCAGAAAAATTATGATAACATCATGTATTCATGAAATTAACATGAAACTTGAGAGTCTGCTGTTCTGCAACAGTGTATTTATGAAAATCAAGTAAACTGTGTATTTTTCAACATAATCCAGTTTTTGAATCTTCCCAGCCCAAAAGTCTTGTAAGAGCATACAACCTGGAAATGCAGCTTTAAGGCAGAAAAACTATGATAACATCATGTATTCATGAAATTAACATGAAACTTGAACGTTTGCTGTTCTAAGGACAATTCTTTGAGGAAAATCAAGTAAACAGTGTATTTTTCAAAAAATTCCACTTTTGGCCTCTTTCCAGGCGAAATTGTTTTTTAGAGCATACAAGGTGGAAATGCAGCTTTAAGGCAGAAAAACTATGATAACATCATGTATTCATGAAATTAACATGAAACTTGAACGTTTGCTGTTCTCGGACAATTCTTTGAGGAAAATCAAGTAAACAGTGTATTTTTCAAAACATTCCACTTTTGGCCACATCCCAGCTGAAACGTATTTTAAGAGCATACTACGTGGAAATGCAGCTTTAAGGCAGAAAAATTATGACAACATCATGTATTCATGAAATTAAAATGAAACTTGTGAGTCTGTTGTTCTGCGACAGTGTATTAATGAAAATCAAGTAAACTGTGTATTTTTCAACAAAATCCACTTTTTGAATCTTCCCAGCCCAAAAGTCTTTTAAGAGCATACAACGTGGAAATGCAGCTTTAAGGCAGAAAAACTATGATAACATCATGTATTCATGAAATTAACATGAAACTTGAACGTTTGCTGTTCTCGGACAATTCTTTGAGGAAAATCAAGTAAACAGTGTATTTTTCAAAAAATTCCACTTTTGGCCACATCCCAGCTGAAACGTATTTTAAGAGCATACAACGTGGAAATGCAGCTTTAAGGCAGAAAAACTATGATAACATCATGTATTCATGAAATTAACATGAAACTTGAACGTTTGCTGTTCTCGGACAATTCTTTGAGGAAAAATCAAGTAAACAGTGTATTTTTCAAAACATTCCACTTTTGGCCACATACCAGCTGAAACGTATTTTAAGAGCATACTACGTGGAAATGCAGCTTTAAGGCAGAAAAATTATGACAACATCATGTATTCATGAAATTAACATGAAACTTGTGAGTCATTTGTTCTGCGACAGTGTATTAATGAAAATCAAGTAAACTGTGTATTTTTCAAAAAATTCCACTTTTGGCCTCTTTCCAGGCGAAATTGTTTTTGAGAGCATACAAGGTGGAAATGCAGCTTTAAGGCAGAAAAACTATGATAACATCATGTATTCATGAAATTAACATGAAACTTGAACGTTTGCTGTTCTCGGACAATTCTTTGAGGAAAATCAAGTAAACAGTGTATTTTTCAAAAAATTCCACTTTTGGCCACATCCCAGCTAAAATATATTTTAAGAGCATACAACGTGGAAATGCAGCTTTAAGGCAGAAAAATTATGACAACATCATGTATTCATGAAATTAACATGAAACTTGTGAGTCTGCTTTTCTGCGACAGTGTATTAATGAAAATCAAATAAACTGTGTATTTTTCAACATAATCCACTTTTTGAATCTTCCCAGCCCAAAAGTCTTTTAAGAGCATACAACATGGAAATGCAGCTTTAAGGCAGAAAAACTATGATAACATCATGTATTCATGAAATTAACATGAAACTTGAACGTTTGCTGTTCTCGGACAATTCTTTGAGGAAAATCAAGTAAACAGTGTATTTTTCAAAACATTCCACTTTTGGCCACATCCCAGCTGAAACGTATTTTAAGAGCATACAACGTGGAAATGCAGCTTTAAGGCAGAAAAACTATGATAACATCATGTATTCATGAAATTAACATGAAACTTGAACGTTTGCTGTTCTAAGGACAATTCTTTGAGGAAAATCAAGTAAACAATGTATTTTTCAAAAAATTCCACTTTTGGCCTCTTCTCAGCCGAAATTGCTTTTTAGAGCATACAAGGTGGAAATGCAGCTTTAAGGCAGAAAAATGATGATAACATCATCTATTCATGAAATTAACATGAAACTTGAACGTTTGATGTTCTCGGAAAGTTCTTTGAGGAAAATCAAATAAACTGTGTATTTTTCAACAACATCCACTTTTGGCCACATCCCAGCCCAAAAGTCTTTTAAGAGCATACAACGTGGAAATGCAGCTTTAAGGCAGAAAAATTATGACAACATCATGTATTCATGAAATTAACATGAAACTTGAACGTTTGCTGTTCTCGGACAATTCTTTGAGGAAAATCAAGTAAACAGTGTATTTTTCAAAACATTCCACTTTTGGCCACATCCCAGCTGAAACGTATTTTAAGAGCATACTACGTGGAAATGCAGCTTTAAGGCAGAAAAATTATGACAACATCATGTATTCATGAAATTAACTTGAAACTTGTGAGTCATTTGTTCTGCGACAGTGTATTCATGAAAATCAAGTAAACTGTGTATTTTTCAACAAAATCCAGTTTTTGAATCTTCCCAGCCCAAAAGTCTTTTAAGAGCATACAACGTGGAAATGCAGCTTTAAGGCAGAAAAACTATGATAACATCATGTATTCATGAAATTAACATGAAACTTGTGAGTCTGCTGTTCTGCGACAGTGTATTAATGAAAATCAAGTAAACTGTGTATTTTTCAAAAAATTCCACTTTTGGCCTCTTTCCAGGCGAAATTGTTTTTTAGAGCATACAAGGTGGAAATGCAGCTTTAAGGCAGAAAAACTATGATAACATCATGTATTCATGAAATTAACATGAAACTTGAACGTTTGCTGTTCTAAGGACAATTCTTTGAGGAAAATCAAGTAAACAATGTATTTTTCAAAAAATTCCACTTTTGGCCTCTTCCCAGCCGAAATTGCTTTTTAGAGCATACAAGGTGGAAATGCAGCTTTAAGGCAGAAAAATGATGATAACATCATCTATTCATGAAATTAACATGAAACTTGAACTTTTGCTGTTCTCGGACAATTCTTTGAGGAATATCAAGTAAACAGTGTATTTTTCAAAAAATTCCACTTTTGGCCACATCCCATCTAAAACGTATTTTAAGAGCATACAACGTGGAAATGCAGCTTTAAGGCAGAAAAATTATGACAACATCATGTATTCATGAAATTAACATGAAACTTGTGAGTCTGCTGTTCTGCGACAGTGTATTAATGAAAATCAAGTAAACTGTGTATTTTTCAAAAAATTCCACTTTTGGCCTCTTTCCAGGCGAAATTGTTTTTTAGAGCATACAAGGTGGAAATGCAGCTTTAAGGCAGAAAAACTATGATAACATCATGTATTCATGAAATTAACATGAAACTTGAACGTTGGCTGTTCTCGGACAATTCTTTGAGGAAAATAAAGTAAACAGTGTATTTTTCAAAACATTCCACTTTTGGCCACATCCCAGCTGAAACGTATTTTAAGAGCATACTACGTGGAAATGCAGCTTTAAGGCAGAAAAATTATGACAACATCATGTATTCATGAAATTAACATGAAACTTGTGAGTCATTTGTTCTGCGACAGTGTATTCATGAAAATCAAGTAAACTGTGTATTTTTCAAAAAATTCCACTTTTGGCCTCTTTCCAGGCGAAATTGTTTTTTAGAGCATACAAGGTGGAAATGCAGCTTTAAGGCAGAAAAACTATGATAACATCATCTATTCATGAAATTAACATGAAACTTGAACGTTTGATGTTCTCGGAAAGTTCTTTGAGGAAAATCAAATAAACTGTGTATTTTTCAACAAAATCCACTTTTGGCCACATCCCAGCCCAAAAGTCTTGTAAGAGCATACAACCTGGAAATGCAGCTTTAAGGCAGAAAAACTATGATAACATCATGTATTCATGAAATTAACATGAAACTTGAACGTTTGCTGTTCTAAGGACAATTCTTTGAGGAAAATCAAGTAAACAGTGTATTTTTCAAAAATTCCACTTTTGGCCTCTTTCCAGGCGGAAATTGTTTTTTAGAGCATACAAGGTGGAAATGCAGCTTTAAGGCAGAAAACTATGATAACATCATGTATTCATGAAATTAACATGAAACTTGAACATGAAACTTGAACGTTTGTTGTTCTGGGACAGTTCTTTGAGGAAAATCAAGTAAACTGTGTATTTTTCAACAAAATCCACTTTTGGCCACATCCCAGCCCAAAAGTCTTTTAAGAGCATACAACGTGGAAATGCAGCTTTAAGGCAGAAAAACTATGATAACATCATGTATTCATGAAATTAACATGAAACTTGAACGTTTGCTGTTCTCGGACAATTCTTTGAGGAAAATCAAGTAAACAGTGTATTTTTCAAAAAATTCCACTTTTGGCCACATCCCAGCTGAAACGTATTTTAAGAGCATACAACGTGGAAATGCAGCTTTAAGGCAGAAAAATTATGACAACATCATGTATTCATGAAATTAACATGAAACTTGTGAGTCTGCTGTTCTGCGACAGTGTATTGAGGAAAATCAAGTAAACTGTGTATTTTTCAACAAAATCCACTTTTTGAATCTTCCCAGCCCAAAACGTCTTTTAAGAGCATACAACGTGGAAATGCAGCTTTAAGGCAGAAAAATTATGAGAACATCATGTATTCATGAAATTAACATGAAACTTGAGAGTCTGTTGTTCTGGGACAATGTCTTGAGGAAAATCAAGTAAACTGTGTATTTTTCAATAAATTCCACTTTTTGAATGTTCCCAGCTGAAATGTCTTTTGAGAGCATATAACGTGGAGATGCAGCTTTAAGGCAGAAAAGTGATGAAAACGTCTTGTATTCATGAAATTAACATGAAACTTGAGAGTCTGCTGTTCTGGGAAAATGTATTGAGGAAAATCAAGTAAAATGTGTATTTTTCAACAAAATCCACTTTTGGCCTCTTGCCAGCCGAAACGCATTTTAAGAGCATACAATGTGGAAATGCAGCTTTAAGGCAGAAAAGTGATGTAAACGTAATGTATTCATGAAATTAACATGAAACTTGAGAGTCTGCTGTTCTGCAACAGTGTATTTATGAAAATCAAGTAAACTGTGTATTTTTCAACATAATCCAGTTTTTGAATCTTCCCAGCCCAAAAGTCTTGTAAGAGCATACAACCTGGAAATGCAGCTTTAAGGCAGAAAAACTATGATAACATCATGTATTCATGAAATTAACATGAAACTTGAACGTTTGCTGTTCTAAGGACAATTCTTTGAGGAAAATCAAGTAA
>JACSYO010001598.1:0-16806 GCA_016806645.1 Ophiodon elongatus | reverse complement strand
CTTGATTTTCCTCAATAAATTATCCCAGAACAGCAGTCTCTCAAGTTTCATGTTAATTTCATGAATACATGATGTTCTCATCACTTTTCTGCCTTAAAGCTGCATTTTCAGTATTTATGGTCTGAAAAGACGTTTCGGCTGGGAAGAGGCCAAAAGTGGATTTTGTTGAAAATTACACAGTTTACTTGATTTTCCTCAATAAAGTTTCCCAGAACAGCAGACTTTCAAGGTTCATGTTATATTTATGAATACATGCACTTCTCATCACTTTTCTGCCTTAAAGCTGCATTTCAAAGTTGAATGCTCTAAAAATACGTTTCGGCTGGGAAGAGGCCAAAAGTGGATTTTGTTGAAAAATAAAGTTTTCTAGATTTTCCTCAATGAAGCTTCCGAGAACAGCAGACATCAAGTTTCATGTTATATTCATGAATACATGATGTTCTCATCACTTTTTTGCTTTGAAACTGCATTTTAATGTTGTTTGCTCTTAAAAGACGTTTCGGTTGGGAAGAGGCCAAAAGTGGATTTTGTTGAAAATTACACAGTTTACTTGATTTTCCTCTATAAAGTCTCCCAGAACAGTAGATTTTCAAGGTTCATGTTATATTCATGAATACATGATGTTCTCATCACTTTTCTGCCTTAATGCTGCATTTTCAGTATTTATGGCCTGAAAAGACATTTCGGCTGGGACGAGGCCAAAAGTGGATTTTGTTGAAAAATACACAGTTTACTTGATTTTCCTCTATAAAGTCTCCCAGAACAGCAGACTTTCAAGGTTCATGTTATATTTATGAATACATGCACTTCTCATCACTTTTCTGCCTTAAAGCTGCATTTCACAGTTGAATGCTCTAAAAATACGTTTCGGCTGGGAAGAGGCCAAAAGTGGATTTTGTTGAAAAATACAGTTTACTAGATTTTCCTCAATGAAGCTTCCGAGAACAGCAGACTCTCAAGTTTCATGTTATATTCATGAATACATGATGTTCTCATCACTTTTCTGAGTTGAATTTTTAGTTCAACGTTGTCTGCTCTTAAAAGACGTTTCGGCTGGGAATAGTCCAAAAGTGGATTTTGTTGAAAAATACACAGTTTACTAGATTTTCCTCAATGAAGCTTCCAAGAACAGCAGACATCAAGTTTCATGTTATATTCATGAATACATGATGTTCTCATCACTTTTCTGCCATAAAGCTGCATTTCCACTTTGTATGTTCTTAAAAGACATTTCGGTTGGGAAGAGGCCAAAAGTGGATTTTGTTCCAAATTACACAGTTTACTTGATTTTCCTCAATACAATTTTCCCTCAACAGCAGACTCTCAAGTTTCATGTTAATTTCATGAATACATGATGTTCTCGTCACTTTTCTGCCTTAAAGCTGCATTTTCAGTATTTATGGTCTGAAAAGATGTTTCGGCTGGGAAGAGGCCCAAAGTTGATTTTGTTGAAAAATACACAGTTTACTTGATTTTCCTCAAAAAATAGACCCAGAACAGCAGACATCAAGTTTCATGTTATATTCATGAATACATGATGTTCTCATCATTTTTCTTCCTTAAAGCTGCATTTCCAGGTTGTATGCTTTTCAAAGACGTTTCGGATGGGAAGAGGCCAAAAGTGGATTTTGTTGAAAAATACACAGTTTACTTGATTTTCCTCAAATAAATTCTCCCAGAACAGCAGACTCTCAAGTTTCATGTTAATTTCATGAATACATGATGTTCACATCACCTTTCTGCCTTAAAGCTGCATTTTCAGTATTTATGGTCTGAAAAGACGTTTCGGCTGGGTTGAGGACAAAAGTGGATTTTGTTGAAAAACACACAGTTCACTTGATTTTCCTCAATAAAGCTTCCCAGATCAGCAGACTTCAAGTGTCATGTTTTATTCATGAATACATGATGTTCTCATAATTTTTCTGCCTCAAAGCTGTATTTCCAGGTTGTATGCTCTTCAAAGACGTTTCGGCTGGGAAGAGGCCAAAAGTGGAATTTGTTGAAAAATACACAGTTTACTTGATTTTCCTCAATATATTGTCACAGAACAGCAGACTCGCAAGTTTCATGTTAATTCCATAAATACATGATGTTCTCATCACTTTTCTGCCTTAAAGTTGCATTTTCAGTATATATGGTCTGAAAAGACGTTTCGGCTGGGATGAGGACAGAAGTGGAATTTGTTGAAAAATACACAGTTTCCTTGATTTTCCTCAAAAAATTCTCCCAGAACAGCAGACTCTCAAGTTTCATGTTATATTCATGAATACATGATGTTCTCATCAATTTTCTGCCTTAAAGCTGCATTTTCAGTATTTATGGTCTGAAAAGACTTTTCGGCTGGGAAGAGGCCAAAAGTGGATTTTGTTGCAAAATACACAGTTTACTTGATATCCCTATATAAAGTCTCCCAGAGTAGTAGACTTTCCAGGTTTATTTTATATTCATGAATACGTGATGTTTCCATCACTTTTCTGCCTTACAGCTGCATTTTCAGTTTTTATGGTCTTAAATGGCGTTTCAGCCTGCGAACTTTTCAAAAGTGGATTTTGTTGCAAAATACACAGTTTACTTGATATTCCTCTATAAATTATTCCAGAATAGCAGACTCTCAAGTATCATGTTATGTACATGAGTATATGATGTTTCCATCACTTTTCTGCTTTACAGATGCATTTTCAGTTTTTATGGTCTTAAAAGGCATTTCAGCTTGCGAACAGGCCAAAAGTGGATTTTGTTGCAAAATACACAGTTTACTTGTTATCCCTATATAAAGTCTCCCAGAGTAGCAGACTGTCCAGGTTTATTTTATATTCATGAATACGTGATGTTTCCATCACTTTTCTGCCTAACAGCTGTATTTTCAGTTTTTATGGTCTTAAATTGCGTTTCAGCCTGCGAACTTTTCAAAAGTGGATTTTGTTGCAAAATACAGTTTACTTGATATTCCTCTTTAAATTATCCCTGAAAAGCAGACTCTCAAGTATCATGTTATGTACATGAATATATGATGTTTCCATCACTTTTCTGCCATACAGATGCACTTTCAGTTGTTATGGTCTTAAAAGGCGTTTCAGCCTACGAATTAGTTCAAAAGTGGATTTTGCTGCAAAATACACAGATTACTTGATATTCCTCTATAAAGTATCCTAGAACAGCAAACATTCAAGGTTCATGTTATGTTAATGAATACATGATGTTTCCATCACTTTTTTACATTAAAAATGAATTTTCAGCTTTTATGGTCTCAAAAGGCGTTTCAGCCTACGACCAGGCCAAAAGTGGATTTTTTTTCTAAAATACACAGTTTACTTGATATTCCTCTATAAAGTATCCCAGAACAGCAGACTTTCAAGTATCATGTTATGTACATGAATATATGTTGTTTCCATCACTTTTCTGCCTTACAGCTGCATTTTCAGTTTTTATTGTCTCAAAAGACGTTTCAGGCTGGGAACATCTTATCTTGGTACGCGTATTGCCTCACTACCGATTGCCAGCTTGTCACCTGTTGTCCGATAGCGTACTTTCACAGCTCCAGCTAAACCAAGTTAATTGTGTGATATTGTGAGATATTCTTCAGTACAAGAGGTTAATTACCTGCTGTACATCTTAACCCTCGTAATATCCTCCCGATTGCCTTACACCTTTTGTCCTCTGGGGTCTAAAATAACCCCACCTGGTTTGACTGTTTTTTAAAGCATATTGTATAAATTGTCAATCGATTCTGTTTTACACCTTTAGTCTTACTTCAGTCCCAACCCATTACCACACATTTCTCCCTTTGTTTTGGAATTCAGGGCCAATAGGCCTTGTTTACATAAAAGTATAGCCTGTTTTTGAGTGAAAATTAAATGAAACAATGAATTATTTTGACTTTATATTATTTTGACTAGTTGGCCTATCACATCGTGGTATATGTCAAAGTTTAGTGAGGATGCTGTTCTTGAATCATTTACATTTTTCTCATGGCAGCACATAATCACACATTTTGTCCCCTGGGGGCAAAATTGACCCCGTTTGGTTTGACTGTTATTTAAAGAATATAAAGTGGATACTTCACCCAATTCTGTGTCTTTCATACCAACTTCACTCAAACACAATAACACCATTTATTTATTCCATTTGAAATTTAACACCTGTTGTCTTCCCGTGTCGAAAATGACCCCTTCTGGTTTGAGTGTTTCTAAAGCATTAAGTAGAAATTATCACCCAGCTCTCTGTTTCAACTTTTTAGTCAAATTTATTCCAACTCATTTCCTGACATATAAAACATGTCAACATTCATTTCCAAAATATTTCACTTTTCAAAACTAACTTTTCAGAATAAAAACAGTCTGAATGTGCCCTCTGTTGCATGCGAGGCAGGTAGTAATGGCGTGATCTTTACAGATGTATGCATTGCATTTTTGGCACATTTTCGATGTTTTGAGATCACTTTAGCGAGGGCAGAATTTGCACCTACTCCTTTTGGGTGATGGGCCAGGAGGGGCGGCTGGGTGAGGGGCAGCTGGGCGAGGGGCAGTGGCTGCAGAGGTAGAGCTGGAGCAGAACTCTTTTTGTCATATTCTTCCTCATCATCATGTTCATCATTTTCCTTCACTTCATATCCTTCTTCCATTTCTTCAGCCGGCAATGTGGGGGCTTCTTCAGAGGAAGAAGTAGCATGTGGTCTGTATGTTGGATCTATCACCTCATCAATATTCTCCTTCTCTTCTGATCCTGAATCCTCCTCATCAGTTGATTCTTCCTCCTCCTCATGTTCAGCACTGTCCTCCTGCTCATTCCTTTCCCCAACATAGTTTAAAATGAGCTCACAAGCCTCCTGTGCAGTATAGCGCTTCTGCCTCCTCATTGTGCTGCCTGTCTCTCTAAAATGTGAAATGCAATGCTCCAACACCTGTGAGAAAAGACCTGTTTGTTTGTTGTTGTTGTTGTCATAACCATTGCTTGACCCCAGACATCAAACATCCAAGATCAAAGATGTTTTGGAAAGCAGTATGGGGTGACAATTTGCCCCATTGCACCACTTTGTGCTGCAGGTTCTTTTTGACCCCAGAGGACAACAGAAGTTATTAAATTCAATAAATCACCCATAATTCAATCAAATGACTTGAAATGTATTTTAATCATGAAGAGCATAGTATCCAACAACCCCCATTATTTTCAGACCATTTGATGAATAAAAAACATATTTTGACGGCAAAATATTTAATTTGGGGTCAGAATGACCCCAGGACAACACAAGGTTAAACCCTAATATCTCCCTCCTTCTTGTAGCGGCTTCTCGCTTAATCCTACAGTTTTATTTACACTTTGTTTGTTTTTTGCTAACGTTAGCCACTGTACTTTAGCTTAGCAGCTCGCGATGACTTCCCTCTCTTCCTCTCCCTCTCCTTCTCCCCCTTGCTCAGTGTGTCACATGCTTAGCCATTCCTCTGCCTCCCTTAATGATAATGATACATGTAATAAGTGTAGTTTGTTTGCTAGGGTGGAGGCGAGGCTCAGTGAGTTAGAGGTACGGCTCCGCACCATGGAAGCTCAGTCGTTAGCTACAGTACTTAGCCTTCCCCCCCAACTCCCCATAGTCGGTGCGGGCCATCCAGCCGTAGCTTCAGCTAGCTATCCCCCGGCATCCCCCGAGCAGCCGGGAGGCTGGGTAACTGTCCGAAGGAATCAGAAGTCAACGCAGAAGCGCACGGTGCACCACCAACCTCTTCACGTTTCTAACCGGTTCTCCCAACACAGCGAGACACCCGCTGAGGAACCGACTCTGGTTATAGGTAGCTCCATAGTCAGAAACGTGAAGATAGCGAAGCCAGGGACCACAGTCACATGCATTCCGGGGGCCAGAGCGGGCAACGTTGAATCCTATTTAAAACTGCTGGCTAAGGATAAACGTAAATACAGTAAGATTGTAATACACGTCGACGGTAATAACACCCGAAGCCGACACTCGGAGGTCACTAAAGTTAATGTGGCATCGGTGTGTTCATACGCCAAAACAATGTCGGACTCTGTAGTTTTCTCTGGCCCTCTCCCAAATTTGGTCAATGATGAGATGTATAGCCGCATGTCATCATTCAACCGCTGGTTGTCAAGGTGTCCAGCAAACAATGTGGGCTTTGTTGATAATTGGGAGACTTTCTGGGGAAAACCTGGTCTGATTAGGAGAGACGGCATTCATCCCACGTTGAATGCAGCGGATCTCATTTCTGCAAATCTGACCAACTTTGTTTGGGGACCTAATCCATGGCAACCCAGAGTTCAGACCAGGAAGCAGAAGCAGAGTTGTAGTCTTTCACCCTTCTCTGCACTTCCATTAGAGCAGTTACCCACCCAAAACTATATAGGGACTGTGTCTGCCCGACGGCCATTTAAATTAATTAAATCAAAAGTAACCAGAAGAGGAGTTATACAAAATAATCTCATAAAAGTTAACACCACCAACGCAACAGTGCAACAAAATAGGAGAATTAAATATGAACTCTTAAATATCAGATCTTCGTCATCTAAAGCTGTTTTAGAAAATTATTTAATATCAGACAATCACATTGATCTATTCTGTCTTACTGAAACCTGGCTGTGTCATGAAGAATATGTCAGCCTAGATGAATCAACTCCTCCAAGTCACATCTGATCTAATAATAAACTCACATTCCTCGAGGCACCGGCCGAGGAGGGGGAGTAGCAGCTATCTTTGACTCAAGCCTATTAATAAACCTGAATTAAACTACAACTCATTTGAAAGCCTTGTTCTTAGTCTTTCACATCCAAACTGGAAAAAACTACAGCCAATTATATTTGTTATAGTGTACCGGGCTCCAGGTCCGTATTCTGAATTTCTATCTGAATTTTCAGAGTTTTTGAGAAGAGGCCAAAAGTGGATTTTGTTGGAAAAAACACAGTTTACTTGATTTTCCTCAAATGATTCTCCCAGAACAGCAGACTCTCAAGTTTCATGTTAATTTCATGAATACATGATGTTCTCATCATTTTTCTGCCT
This sequence comes from Ophiodon elongatus, assembly GCA_016806645.1. Lineage (NCBI taxonomy): Eukaryota > Metazoa > Chordata > Actinopteri > Perciformes > Hexagrammidae > Ophiodon > Ophiodon elongatus. The sequence continues at coordinate 9,800 of JACSYO010001598.1, read as the reverse complement.
TAAAGCTGCATTTCCAGTTTGTATGTTCTTAAAAGACATTTCGGTTGGGAAGAGGCCAAAAGTGGATTTTGTTCCAAATTACACAGTTTACTTGATTTTCCTCAATACAATTTTCCCTGAACAGCAGACTCTCAAGTTTCATGTTAATTTAATGAATACATGATGTTCTCATCACTTTTCTGCCTTAAAGCTGCATTTTCAGTATTTATGGTCTGAAAAGACGTTTCGGATGGGATGAGGACAGAAGTGGAATTTGTTGAAAAATACACAGTTTACTTGATTTTCCTCAAGAAATTCTCCCAGAACAGCACACTCTCAAGGTTCATGTTATATTTATGAATACATGCACTTCTCATCACTTTTCTGCCTTAAAGCTGCATTTTCAGTATTTATGGCCTGAAAAGACGTTTCGGCTAGGAAGAGGCTTGAAGTGGATTTTGTTGCAAAATACACAGTTTCCTCGATTTTCCTCTACAAAGTATCGCAGAACAGCAGACTTTCAAGGTTCATGTTTTATTCATGAATACATGATGTTCTCATCACTTTTCTACATTAAAAATGAATTTTCAGTTTTTATGGTCTGAAATGGCGTTTCAGCCTGCGACCAGGACAAAAGTGGATTTTGTAGCAAAATACACAGTTTACTTGCTATTCCTCCTTAAAGTCTCCCAAAATAGCAGACTGTCCAGGTCCATTTTATATTCATTAATATGTGATGTTTCAATCAATTAATTGCCTTACAGCTGCATTTTCAGTTTTTATGGTCTTAAAAGGCGTTTCAGCCTTAGACCAGGCCAAAAGTGGATTTTGTTGCAAAATAAACAGTTTACTTGATATTCCTCTATAAATTATCCTAGAATAGCAGACTTTCAAGTATCATGTTATGTACATGAATATATGATGTTTCCATCACTTTTCTGCCTTACAACTGCATTTTCAGTTTTTATGGTCTTAAAAGGCGTTTCAGCCTGCGAACAGTTCAAAAGTGGATTTTGTTGCAAAATACACAGTTTACTTGCTATTCCTCCATCAAGTCTCCCAAAATAGCAAACTGTCCAGGTCCATTTTATATTCATAAATATGTGATGTTTCAATCAATTTATTGCCTTACAGCTGCATTTTCAGTTTTTATGGTCTTAAAAGGCGTTTCAGCCTTAGACCAGGCCAAAAGTGGATTTTGTTGCAAAATACACAGTTTACTTGATATTCCTTTTTAAATTATCCCACAATAGCAAACTTTCAATTATCATGTTATGTACATTGATATATTATGTTTCCATCACTTTTCTGCCTTAAGAATGAATTTTCAGTTTTTATGGTCTTAAAAGGCGTTTCAGCCTGTGAACAGTTCAAAAGTTGATTTTGTTGCAAAATACACAGTTTACTTGATATTCCTCTATAAATTATCACAGAATAGCAGACTGTCAAGTATCATGTTATGTACATGAATATATGATGTTTCCATCACTTTTCAGCCTTACAACTGCATTTTCAGTTTTTATGGTCTTAAAAGGCGTTTCAGCCTGCGAACAGTTCAAAAGTGGATTTTGTTGCAAAATACACAGTTTACTTGATATTCCTGTATAAATTATCCTAGAATAGCAGACTTTCAAGTATCATGTTATGTACATGAATATATGATGTTTCCATCACTTTTCAGCCTTACAACTGCATTTTCAGTTTTTATAGTCTTAAAAGGCGTTTCAGCCTGCGAACAGTTCAAAAGTGGATTTTGTTGCAAAATACACAGTTTACTTGATATTCCTCTATAAATTATCCTAGAATAGCAGACTTTCAAGTATCATGTTATGTACATGAATATATGATGTTTCCATCACTTTTCAGCCTTACAACTGCATTTTCAGTTTTTATGGTCTTAAAAGGCGTTTCAGCCTACGACCAGGCCAAAAGTGGATTTTGTTGCAAAATACACAGTTTACTTGCTATTCCTCCATAAAGTCTCCCAAAATAGCAAACTGTCCAGGTCCATTTTATATTCATAAATATGTAATGTTTCAATCAATTTATTGCCTTACAGCTGCATTTTCAGTTTTTATGGTCTTAAAAGGCGTTTCAGCCTTAGACCAGGCCAAAAGTGGATTTTGTTGCAAAATACACAGTTTACTTGATATTCCTTTTTTCAATTATCCCAGAATAGCAAACTTTCAATTATCATGTTATGTACATTGTTATATTATGTTTCCATCACTTTTCTGCCTTAAAAATGAATTTTCAGTTTTTATGGTCTTAAAAGGAGTTTCAGCCTGCGAACAGTTCAAAAGTGGATTTTGTTGCAAAATACACAGTTTACTTGATATTCCTCTATAAATTATCCTAGAATAGCATACTTTCAAGTATCATGTTATGTACATGAATATATGATGTTTCCATCACTTTTCTACCTTAAAAATGAATTTTCAGTTTTTATGGTCTTAAAAGGCGTTTCAGCCTGCGAACAGTTCAAAAGTGGATTCTGTTGCAAAATACACAGTTTACTTGATATTCCTCTACAAATTATCACAGAATAGCAGACTGTCAAGTATCATGTTATGTACATGAATATATGATGTTTCCATCACTTTTCTGCCTTACAACTGCATTTTCAGTTTTTATGGTCTGAAATGGCATTTCAGCCGACGACCAAGCCAAAAGTGGATTTTGTTGCAAAATACACAGTTTACTTGCTATTCCTCCATAAAGTCTCCCAAAATAGCAAACTGTCCAGGTCCATTTTATATTCATAAATAAGTGATGTTTCAATCAATTTATTGCATTACAGCTGCATTTTCAGTTTTTATGGTCTTAAAAGGCGTTTCAGCCTTAGACCAGGCCAAAAGTGGATTTTGTTGCAAAATACACAGTTTACTTGATATTCCTTTTTAAATTATCCCAGAATAGCAAACTTTCAATTATCATGTTATGTGGATTTTGTTGCAAAATACACAGTTTACTTGATATTCCTCTATAAATTATCCTAGAATAGCAGACTTTCAAGTATCATGTTATGTACATGAATATATGATGTTTCCATCACTTTTCAGCCTTACAACTGCATTTTCAGTTTTTATGGTCTTAAAAGGCGTTTCAGCCTGCGAACAGTTCAAAAGTGGATTTTGTTGCAAAATACACAGTTTACTTGCTATTCCTCCATAAAGTCTCCCAAAATAGCAAACTGTCCAGGTCCATTTTATATTCATAAATATGTGATGTTTCAATCAATTTATTGCCTTACAGCTGCATTTTCAGTTTTTATGGTCTTAAAAGGCGTTTCAGCCTTAGACCAGGCCAAAAGTGGATTTTGTTGCAAAATACACAGTTTACTTGATATTCCTTTTTAAATTATCCCAGAATAGCAAACTTTCAATTATCATGTTATGTACATTGTTATATTATGTTTCCATCACTTTTCTGCCTTAAAAATGAATTTTCAGTTTTTATGGTCTTAAAAGACGTTTCAGCCTGCGAACAGTTCAAAAGTGGATTTTGTTGCAAAATACACAGTTTACTTGATATTCCTCTATAAATTATCCTAGAATAGCAGACTTTCAAGTATCATGTTATGTACATGAATATATGATGTTTCCATCACTTTTCAGCCTTACAACTGCATTTTCAGTTTTTATGGTCTTAAAAGGCGTTTCAGCCTGCGAACAGTTCAAAAGTGGATTTTGTTGCAAAATACACAGTTTACTTGATATTCCTCCATAAATTCTCCCAGAATAGCAAACTGTCAAGTTTCATGTTATATTCATGAATATGTGATGTTTCCATCACTTTATTGCCTTACAGCTGCATTTTCAGTTTTTATGGTCTTAAAAGGCGTTTCAGCCTGCGAACAGGCCAAAAGTGGATTTTGTTGCAAAATACACAGTTTACTTGATATTCCTCTATAAATTATCCCAGAATAGCAGACTTTCAAGTATCATGTTATGTACATGAATATATGATGTTTCCATCACTTTTCTGCCTTACAAATGCATTTTCAGTTTTTATGGTCTTAAAAGGCGTTTCAGCCTGCGAACAGTTCAAAAGTGGATTTTGTTGCAAAATACACAGTTTACTTGATATTCCTCTATAAATTATCCTAGAATAGCAGACTTTCAAGTATCATGTTATGTACATGAATATATGATGTTTCCATCACTTTTCAGCCTTACAACTGCATTTTCAGTTTTTATGGTCTTAAAAGGCGTTTCAGCCTGCGAACAGTTCAAAAGTGGATTTTGTTGCAAAATACACAGTTTACTTGATATTCCTCTATAAATTATCCTAGAATAGCAGACTTTCAAGTATCATGTTATGTACATGAATATATGATGTTTCCATCACTTTTCTGCCTTACAACTGCATTTTCAGTTTTTATGGTCTGAAATAGCGTTTCAGCCTACGAACAGGCCAAAAGTGGATTTTGTTGCAAAATACACAGTTTACTTGATATTCCTTTTTAAATTATCCCAGAATAGCAAACTTTCAATTATCATGTTATGTACATTGATATATTATGTTTCCATCACTTTTCTGCCTTAAAAATGCATTTTTAGTTTTTATGGTCTTAAAAGGCGTTTCAGCCTGCGAACAGTTCAAAAGTGGATTTTGTTGCAAAATACACAGTTTACTTGCTATTCCTCCATAAAAGTTTCCCTAAATAGCAAACTCTCCAGGTCCATTTTATATTCATAAATATGTGATGTTTCAATCAATTTATTGCCTTACAGCTGCATTTTCAGTTTTTATGGTCGTAAAAGGCGTTTCAGCCTGAGACCTGGCCAAAAGTGGATTTTGTTGCAAAATACACAGTTTACTTGATATTCCTTTTTAAATTATCCCAGAATAGCAAACTTTCAATTATCATGTTATGTACATTGATATATTATGTTTCCATCACTTTTCTGCCTTAAAAATGAATTTTCAGTTTTTATGTTCTTAAAAGGCATTTCAGCCTGCGAAGTGGATTTTGTTGCAAAATACACATTTTACTTGATATTCCTCTATAAATTATCCCATAATAGCAGACTGTGAAGTATCATGTTATGTACATGAATATATGATGTTTCCATCTTAAATTAATAAATCAAAAGTAACCAGAAGAGGAGTTATACAAAATAATCTCATAAAAGTTAACACCACCAACGCAACAGTGCAACAAAATAGGAGAATTAAATATGAACTCTTAAATATCAGATCTTCGTCATCTAAAGCTGTTTTAGAAAATTATTTAATATCAGACATTGATCTATTCTGTCTTACTGAAACCTGGCTGTGTCATGAAGAATATGTCAGCCTAGATGAATCAACTCCTCCAAGTCACATCTGATCTAATAATAAACTCACATTCCTCGAGGCACCGGCCGAGGAGGTGGAGTAGCAGCTATCTTTGACTCAAGCCTATTAATAAACCTGAATTAAACTACAACTCATTTGAAAGCCTTGTTCTTAGTCTTTCACATCCAAACTGGAAAAAACTACAGCCAATTATATTTGTTATAATGTACCGGGCTCCAGGTCCGTATTCTGAATGTCTATCTGAATTTTCAGAGTTTTTGAGAAGAGGCCAAAAGTGGATTTTGTTGGAAAAAACACAGTTTACTTGATTTTCCTCAAATGATTCTCCCAGAACAGCAGACTCTCAAGTTTCATGTTAATTTCATGAATACATGATGTTCTCATCACTTTTTTGCTTTGAAGCTGCATTTCCACGTTGTATGCTCTTAAAATACGTTTCGGCTGGGAAGAGGTCAAAAGTGGATTTTGTTGAAAAATACAGTTTACTAGATTTTCCTCAATGAAGCTTCCGAGAACAGCAGACATCAAGTTTCATGTTATATTCATGAATACATGATGTTCTCATCACTTTTCTGCCATAAAGCTGCATTTCCACTTTGTATGTTCTTAAAAGACATTTCGGTTAGGAAGAGGCCAAAAGTGGATTTTGTTCCAAATTACACAGTTTAATTGATTTTCCTCAATACAATTTTCCATGAACAGCAGACTCTCAAGTTTCATGTTAATTTCATGAATACATGATGTTCTCCTCACTTTTTTGCTTTGAAGCTGCATTTTAATGTTGTATGCTCTTAAAAGACGTTTCGGTTGGGAAGAGGCCAAAAGTGGATTTTGTTGCAAATTACAGTTTACTTAATTTTCCTCCGTAAAGTCTCCCAGAACAGTAGAATTTCAAGGTTCATGTTATATTCATGAATAAATGATGTTCTCATCACTTTTCTGCATTAAAGCTGCATTTTCAGTATTTATGGCCTGAAAAGACGTTTCGGCTGGGAAGAGGCTTAAAGTGGATTTTGTTGCAAAATACACAGTTTCCTTGATTTTCCTCTACAAAGTCTCGCAGAACAGCAGACTTTCAAGGTTCATGTTCTATTCATGAATACATGATGTTCTCATCACTTTTCTGCCTTAAAGCTGCATTTTCAGTATTTATGGTCTAAAAAGACGTTTCAGTTGGGTCGAGGCCAAAAGTGGATTTTGTTGAAAAATACACAGTTTACTCTATTTTCCTCTATAAAGTCTCCCAGAACAGTAGAATTTCAACGTTCATGTTCTATTCATGAATACATGATGTTCTCATCACTTTTCTGCCTTAATGCTGCATTTTCAGTATTTATGGCCTGAAAAGACATTTCGGCTGGGAAGAGGCCAAAAGTGGATTTTGTTGAAAAATACACAGTTTACTTGATTTTCCTCTATAAAGTCTCCCAGAAAAGCAGACTTTCAAGGTTCATGTTATATTCATGAATACATGATGTTCTCATCACTTTTCTGTCTTAAAGCTCCATTTCCACGTTGTATGCTCTTAAAATACCTTTCGGCTGGGAAGATGCCAAAAGTGGATTTTGTTCCAAATTACACAGTTTACTTGATTTTCCTCAATACAATTTTCCCTGAACAGCAGACTCTCAAGTTTCATGTTAATTTCATGAATACATGATGTTCTCATCACTTTTTTGCTTTGAAGCTGCATTTTAATGTTGTATGCTCTTAAAAGACGTTTCGGTTGGGAAGAGGCCAAAAGTGGATTTTGTTGCAAATTACACAGTTTACTTAATTTTCCTCTATAAAGTCTCCCAGAACAGTAGAATTTCAAGGTTCATGTTATATTCATGAATACATGATGTTCTCATCACTTTTCTGCCTTAAAGCTGCATTTTCAGTATTTATGGCCTGAAAAGACGTTTCGGCTGGGAAGAGGCTTAAAGTGGATTTTGTTGCAAAATACACAGTTTCCTTGATTTTCCTCTACAAAGTCTCCCAGAACAGCAGACTTTCAAGATTCATGTTCTATTCATGAATACATGATGTTCTCATCACTTTTCTGCCTTAAAGCTGCATTTTCAGTATTTATGGTCTAAAAAGACGTTTCAGTTGGGTCGAGGCCAAAAGTGGATTTTGTTGAAAAATACACAGTTTACTTGATTTTCCTCTATAAAGTCTCCCAGAACAGTAGAATTTCAAGTTTCATGTTATATTCATGAATACATGATGTTCTCATCACTTTTCTGCCTTAAAGCTGCATTTTCAGTATTTGTGACAAAGACATTTCGGCTGGGAAGAGGCCAAAAGTGGATTTTGTTGAAAAATACACAGTTTACTTGATTTTCCTCTATAAAGTCTCCCAGAACAGCAGATCTCAAGTTTCATGTTATATTCATGAATACATGATGTTCTCATCACTTTTCTGCCTTAAAGCTGCATTTTCAGTATTTATGGTCTGAAAAGACATTTCGGCTGGGAAGAGGCCAAAAGTGGATTTTGTTGAAAAATACACAGTTTACTTGATTTTCCTCTATAAAGTCTCCCAGAACAGCAGACTTTCAAGGTTCATGTTATATTTATGAATACATGCACTTCTCATCACTTTTCTGCCTTAAAGCTGCATTTCAAAGTTGAATGCTCTAAAAATACGTTTCGGCTGGGAAGAGGCCAAAAGTGGATTTTGTTGAAAAATACAGTTTACTAGATTTTCCTCAATGAATCTTCCGAACAGCAGACATCAAGTTTCATGTTATATTCATGAATACATGATGTTCTCATCACTTTTCTGCCATAAAGCTGCATTTCCACTTTGTATGTTCTTAAAAGACATTTCGGTTAGGAAGAGGCCAAAAGTGGATTTTGTTCCAAATTACACAGTTTACTTGATTTTCCTCAATAAAATTTTCCCTGAACAGCAGACTCTCAAGTTTCATGTTAATTTCATGAATACATGATGTTCTCATCACTTTTTTGCTTTGAAGCTGCATTTTAATGTTGTATGCTCTTAAAAGACATTTCGGCTGGGAAGAGGCCAAAAGTGGATTTTGTTGAAAAATACACAGTTTACTTGATTTTCCTCTATAAAGTCTCCCAGAACAGCAGTCTCAAGTTTCATGTTAATTTCATGAATACATGATGTTCTCATCACTTTTCTGCCATAAAGCTGCATTTCCACTTTGTATGTTCTTAAAAGACATTTCGGTTAGGAAGAGACCAAAAGTGGATTTTGTTCCAAATTACACAGTTTACTTGATTTTCCTCAATACAATTTTCCCTGAACAGCAGACTCTCAAGTTTCATGTTAATTTCATGAATACATGATGTTCTCATCACTTTTTTGCTTTGAAGCTGCATTTTAATGTTGTATGCTCTTAAAAGACGTTTCGGTTGGGAAGAGGCCAAAAGTGGATTTTGTTGCAAATTACACAGTTTACTTAATTTTCCTCTATAAAGTCTCCCAGAACAGTAGAATTTCAAGGTTCATGTTATATTCATGAATACATGATGTTCACATCACTTTTCTGCCTTAATGCTGCATTTTCAGTATTTATGGCCTGAAAAGACATTTCGGCTGGGAAGAGGCCAAAAGTGGATTTTGTTGAAAAATACACAGTTTACTTGATTTTCCTCTATAAAGTCTCCCAGAACAGCAGACTTTCAAGTTTCATGTTATATTCATGAATACATGATGTTCTCATCACTTTTCTGCCTTAAAGCTGCATTTTCAGTATTTATGGTCTTAAAAGACGTTTCGGCTGGGAAGAGGCCAAAAGTGGATTTTGTTGCAAAATACACAGTTTACTTGATTTTCCTCAATACAATTTTCCCAGAACAGCAGACTCTCAAGTTTCATGTTAATTTCATGAATACATGATGTTCTCATCACTTTTCTGCCTTAAAGCTGCATTTTCAGTTGTATGCTCTTAAAAGACGTTTCGGCTGGGAAGAGGCCAAAAGTGGATTTTGTTGAAAAATACACAGTTTACTTGATTTTCCTCTATAAAGTCTCCCAGAACAGCAGAATTTCAAGGTTCATGTTATATTCATGAATACATGATGTTCTCATCACTTTTCTGCCTTAAAGCTGCATTTTCAGTATTTATGGCCTGAAAAGACGTTTCGGCTGGGAAGAGGCCAAAAGTGGATTTTGTTGAAAAATACACAGTTTACTTGATTTTCCTCTACAAAGTCTCCCAGAACAGCAGACTTTCAAGATTCATGTTCTATTCATGAATACATGATGTTCTCATCACTTTCTGCATTATAAATGCTGCATTTTTTATGTATGTATTTATATCTAGCTAAGAGGCGTTTCGGTTAGGTGAGACAAAAGTGGATTTTGTTGAAAAATACACAGTTTACTTGATTTTCCTCTATAAAGTCTCCCAGAACAGTAGAATTTCAAGGTTCATGTTATATTCATGAATACATGATGTTCTCATCACTTTTCTGCCTTAAAGCTGCATTTCAAAGTTGAATACTCTAAAAATACATTTCAGCTTGGAAGAGGCCAAAAGTGGATTTTGTTGAAA
>JACSYO010001597.1:0-13864 GCA_016806645.1 Ophiodon elongatus | reverse complement strand
GTTTCAGCCTGCGAATAGGCAAAAAGTGGATTTTGTTTTAAAATACACAGTTTACTTGATATTCCTCTATAATGTCTGCCAGTATAGCATACTTTAAATGTTCATGTTATGTAGATGAATATATGATGTTTCCATCACTTTTCTGCCTAAAACAAGAATTTTCATTTTTTATGGTCTCAAAATGCGTTTCAGCCTGCGAACAGGCCAAAAGTGGATTTTGTTGTAAAATACACAGTTTACTTGATATTCCTCTATAACATCTCCCAGAATAGCGGACTTTCAAGGTTCATGTTATTTATTCATGAATATATGATGTTTGAATCACATTTCTGTCTTAAAAAATAATTTTAATTTTTTATGGTCTCAAAAGGCGTTTCAGCCTGCGAAGAGGCCAAAAGTGGATTTTGTTGTAAAATACACAGTTTACTTGATATTCCTCTATAACGTCTCCCAGAATAGCATAATTTCAAGTTTCATGTTATGTACATGAATATTTGATGTTTCCATCACTGTTCTGTCTGAAAAATGAATTTTCAGTTTTTATGGTCTCAAAAGGAGTTTCAGCCTGCGAAGAGGCAAAAGTGGATTTTGTTGTAAAATACACAGTTTACTTGATATTCCTCTATAACATCTCCAGAAGAGCGAACGTTCAAGGTTCATGTTATATTCATGAATACATGATGTTTGAATCACCTTTCTGTCTTAAAAAATAATTTTAAGTTTTTATGGTCTCAAAAGGCGTTTCAGCCTGCGAAGAGGCCAAAAGTGGATTTTGTTGTAAAATACACAGTTTACTTGATATTCCTCTATAACGTCTCCCAGAATAGCATACTTTCAAGTTTCATGTTATGTACATGAATATATGATGTTTCCATCACTTTTCTGCCTGAAAAAAGAATTTTCAGTTTTTATGGTCTCAAAAGGAGTTTCAGCCTGCGAAGAGGCCAAAAGTGGATTTTGTTGTAAAATACACAGTTTACTTGATATTCCTCTATAACGTCTCCCAGTATAGCAGACTTTCAAGTTTCATGTTGTGTACATGAATATTTGATGTTCCCATCACCTTTCTGGCTTAAAAATGAATTTTTAGTTTTTATGGTCTCAAAACGCGTTTCAGCCTGCGAACAGGCCAAAAGTGTATTTTGTTGTAAAATACACAGTTTACTTGATATTCCTCTATAACGTCTCCCAGTATAGCAGACTTTCAAGCTTCATGTTGTGTACATGAATATTTGATGTTTCCATCACCTTTCTGGCTTAAAAATGAATTTTCAGTTTTTATGGTCTCAAAAGGCGTTTCAGCCTGCGAAGAGGCCAAAAGTGGATTTTGTTGTAAAATACACAGTTTACTTGATATTCCTCTTTAACGTCTCCCAGAATAGCATACTTTCAAGGTTCATGTTATGTACATGAATATATGATGTTTCCATCACTTTTCTGCCTGAAAAAAGAATTTTCAGTTTTTATGGTCTCAAAAGGCGTTTCAGTCTGCGAAGAGGCCAAAAGTGGATTTTGTTGTAAAATACACAGTTTACTTGATATTCCTCTATAACGTCTCCCAGTATTGCAGACTTTCAAGTTTCATGTTGTGTACATGAATATTTGATGTTCCCATCAGTTTTCTGGCTTAAAAATGAATTTTTAGTTTTTATGGTCTCAAAACGCGTTTCAGCCTGCGAACAGGCCAAAAGTGTATTTTGTTGTAAAATACACAGTTTACTTGATATTCTTCTTTAACATCTCCCAGAAGAGCGAACTTTCAAGGTTCATGTTATATATTCATGAATACATGATGTTTGAATCACCTTTCTGTCTTAAAAAATAATTTTAAGTTTTTATGGTCTCAAAAGGCGTTTCAGCCTGCGAACAGGCCAAAAGTGGATTTTGTTGTAAAATACACAGTTTACTTGATATTCCTCTTTAACGTCTCCCAGAATAGCATACTTTCATGGTTCATGTTATGTACATGAATATATGATGTTTCCATCACTTTTCTGCCTGAAAAAATAATTTTCAGTTTTTATGGTCTCAAAAGGCGTTTCAGCCTGCGAAGAGGCCAAAAGTGGATTTTGTTGTAAAATACAGTTTACTTGATATTCCTCTATAACGTCTCCCAGTATAGCAGACTTTGAAAGGTCCATGTTATATTCATGAATACATGATGTTTGAATCACCTTTCTGCCTTAAAAATGAATTTTCAGTTTTTATGGTCTCAAAACGCGTTTCAGCCTGCGAACAGGCCAAAAGTGGATTTTGTTGTAAAATACACAGTTTACTTGATATTCCTCTATAACGTCTCCCAGAAGTGCGAACGTTCAAAGTTCATGTTATATTCATGAATACATGATGTTTGAATCACCTTTCTGTCTTAAAAAATAAGTTTAAGTTTTTATGGTCTCAAAAGGCGTTTCAGTCTGCGAAGAGGTCAAAAGTGGATTTTGTTGTAAAATACACAGTTTACGTGATATTCCTCTATAACGTCTTCCAGAATAGCATACTTTCAAGGTTCATGTTATATTCATGAATACATGATGTTTGAATCACCTTTCTGCCTTAAAAAATAATTTTCAGTTTTTATGGTCTCAAAATGCGTTTCAGCCTGCGAAGAGGCCAAAAGTGGATTTTGTTGCAAAATACACAGTTTACTTGATATTGTTCTATAACGTCTCCCAGAAGAGCGAACGTTCAAGGTTCATGTTATATTCATGAATACATGATGTTTGAATCATCTTTCTGCCTTAAAAAATAATTTTCATTTTTTATGGTCTCAAAATGAGTTTCAGCATGCGAACAGGCCAAAATCCAACAAGTGGATTTTGTTGCAAAATACACAGTTTACTTGATATTCCTCTATAACATCTCCCAGTATAGCAGACTTTCAAGCTTCATGTTGTGTACATAATATTTGATGTTTCCATCACCTTTCTGGCTTAAAAATGAATTTTTAGTTTTTATGGTCTCAAAACGCGTTTCAGCCTGCGAACAGGCCAAAAGTGGATTTTGTTGTAAAATACACAGTTTACTTGATATTCCTCTATAACATCTCCCAGAAGAGCGAACGTTCAAGGTTCATGTTATGTACATGAATATATGATATTTCCATCACTTTTCTGCCTAAAACAAGAATTTTCATTTTTTATGGTCTCAAAATGCGTTTCAGCATGCGAACAGGCCAAAAGTGGATTTTGTTGTAAAATAGACAATTTACTTGATATTCCTCTATAACGTCTCCCAGAATAGCAGACTTTCTAGCTTCATGTTATATACATGAATATTTGATGTTTCCATCATTTTTCTGACTGAAAAAATAATTTTCAGTTTTTATGGTCTCAAAAGGCGTTTCAGCCTGCGAAGAGGCCAAAAGTGGATTTTGTTGTAAAATACACAGTTTACTTGAAATTCCTCTGTAACATCTCCCAGAAGAGCGAACTTTCAAGGTTCATGTTATATTCATGAATACATAATGTTTGAATCACCTTTCTGCCTTAAAGCTGCATTTTCAGTATTCATGGTCTGAAAAGACGTTTCGGCTGGGGAGAGGCCAAGAGTGGATTTTGTTGAAAAATACACCGAGTTACTTGATTTTCCTCTAAACATTTTCCCAGAACAGCAGACTCTCAAGTTTCAAGTTAGTTTCATGAATACATGACGTTTTCATTACTATTCTGACTTAAAGCTGCATTTTCAGTATTCATGGTCTGAAAAGATGTTTCAGCTGGCAAGAGGCCAAGAGTGGATTTTGTTGAAAAATACACCGAGTTACTTGATTTTCCTCAAAACATTTTCCCAGAACAGCAGACTTTCAAGTGTCATGTTAATTTCATGAATAAATGATGTTCTCATCATTTTTCTGCCTTAAAGCTGCATTTTCAGTATTCATGGTCTGAAAAGACGTTTCGGTTGGGAAAAGGACAAAAGTGGATTTTGTTGAAAAATACACAATTTACTTGATTTTCCTCAAAAAATAGTCCCAGTACAGCAGACTCTCATGTTTCATGTTAACTTCATGAATACATGATGTTCTCATCATTTTTCTGCCTTAAAGCTGCATTTTCAGTATTCATGTTCTGAAAAGACGTTACGGCTGGGAAGAGGCCAAAAGTAGATTTTGTTGAAAATTACACAATTTACTTGATTTCCCTCAAAACATTTTCCCAGAACAGCAGACTTTCAAGTTTCAAGTTAATTTCATTAGTACATGATGTCCTCATCACTTTTCTGCCTTAAAGCTGCATTTCCACGTTGTATGCTCTTAAAAGACTTTTCGGCTGGCAAGAGGCCAAGAGTGGATTTTGTTGAAAAATACACAGTTTACTTAATTTTCCTCAAAACATTGTCCCAGAACAGAAGACTCTCAAGTTTCAAGTTAATTTCATGAACACATGACGTTTTCATTCCTATTCTGACATAAAGCTGCATTTTCAGTGTTCATGTTCTGAAAAGACGTTTCGGCTGGGAAGAGGCCAAAAGTGGATTTTGTTGAAAAATACACAGTTTACTTGATTTTCCTCAAAAAATTTTCCCAGAACAGCAGACTTTCAAGTGTCATGTTAATTTCATGAATACATGATGTTCTCATCACTTTACTGCCTTAAAGCTGCATTTCCACTTTGTATGCTCTTATAAGACGTTTCGGCTGGCATGAGGCCAAAAGTGGATTTTGTTGAAAAATACACAGTTTACCTAATTTTACTAAAAACATTGTCCCAGAACAGCAGACTCTCAAGTTTCATGTTATTTTCATGAATACATGATGTTCTCATCACTTTTCTGCCTTAAAGCTGCATTTCCACCTTGTATGCTCTTAAAAGACGTTTCGGCTGGCAAGGTGCCAAAAGTGGATTTTGTTGAAAAATACACAGTTTACTTGGTTTTCCTCAAAAAATAGTCCCAGTACAGCAGACTCTCATGTTTCATGTTAACTTCATGAATACATGATGTTCTCATCATTTTTCTGCCTTAAAGCTGCATTTTCAGTATTCATGTTCTGAAAAGACGTTTCGGCTGGGAAGAGGCCAAAAGTGGATTTTGTTGAAAAATAAAGAGTTTACTTGATTTTCCTCAAAACATTGTCCCAGAACAGCAGACTTTCAAGTTTCAAGTTAATTTCATGAATAGATGATGTTCTCATCATTTTTCTGCCTTAAAGCTGCATTTTCAGTATTCATGTTCTGAAAAGACATTTCGGCTGGCATGAGGCCAAAAGTGGATTTTGTTGAAAAATACACCGAGTTACTTGATTTTCCTCAAAACATTTTCCCAGAACAGCGGACTTTAAAGTGTCATGTTAATTTCATGAATACATGATGTTCTCATCATTTTTCTGCTTTAAAGCTGCATTTTCAGTATTCATGGTCTGAAAAGACGTTTCGGTTGGGAAAAGGCCAAAAGTGGATTTTGTTGAAAAATACACAGTTTACTTGATTTTCCTGAAAACATTGTCCCAGAACAGCAGACTCTCAAGTTTCAAGTTAATTTCATGAATACGTGACGTTTTTTTGCTTTTCTGCCTTAAAGCTGCATTTTTAGTATTCATGGTCTGAAAAGACGTTTCTGCTGGCAAGAGGCCAATAGTGGATTTTGTTGAAAAATACACAGTTTACCTAATTTTCCTAAAAACATTGTCCCAGAACAGCAGACTCTCAAGTTTCATGTTAATTTCATGAATACATGATGTTCTCATCATTTTTCTGCCTTAAAGCTGCATTTCCACTTTGTATGCTCTTATAAGACGTTTCGGCTGGGAAGAGGCCAAAAGTGGATTTTGTTGAAAAATACACAGTTTACTTGATTTTCCTCAAAACATTGTCCCAGAACAGCAGACTTTCAAGTTTCAAGTTAATTTCATTAATACATGATGTTTTCATTTCTATTCTGCCTTAAAGCAGCATTTCCACGTTGTATGCTCTTAAAAGACGTTTCGGCTGGCAAGAGGCCAAAAGTGGATTTTGTTGAAAAATACACAGTTTACTTGATTTTCCTCAAAACATTGTCCCAGAATAGCAGACTTTCAAGTTTCAAGTTAATTTCATTCATACATGATGTTCTCATCACTTTTCTTCCTTAAAGCTGCATTTCCACGTTGTATGCTCTTAAAACACGTTTCGGCTGGCATGAGGCCAAAAGTGGATTTTGTTGAAAAATACACAGTTTACTTGATTTTCCTCAAAACATTGTCCCAGAACAGCAGACTCTCAAGTTTCAAGTTAATTTCATGAATACATGACGTTTTCATTACTTTTCTGCCTTAAAGCTGCATTTCCACGTTGTATGCTCTTAAAAGACGTTTAGGCTGACAAGAGGCCAAAAGTGGATTTTGTTGAAAAATATACAGTTTACTTGATTCCTCAAAAAATTGTCCCAGAACAGCAGACTCTCAAGTTTCATGTTAATTTCATAAGTCCATGACGTTTTCATTACTATTCTGCCTTAAAGCAGCATTTCCACGTTGTATGCTGTTAAAAGACGTTTCGGCTGGCATTAGGCCAAAAGTGGATTTTGTTGAAAAATACACAGTTTACTTGATTTTCCTCAAAACATTGTCCCAGAACAGCAGACTTTCAAGTTTCAAGTTAATTTCATTAATACATGATGTTCTTATCACTTTTCTGCCTTAAAGCTGCATTTCCTCGTATACACTTAAAAAACTTTTCGGCTGGGAAGAGGCCAAAGATGGAATTTGTTGAAAAATACACAGTTCACTTGATTTTCCTCAAAAAATTGTACCAGAACAGCAAACTTTCAAATTTAATGTTAATTTCATGAATATATTTTCTTTTCATCACTTTTCTGCCTCAAAGCTGCATTTTCAGTATTTATGGTCTGAAAGGACATTTCGGCTGTGTCGAGGCCAAAAGTGGATTTTGTTGAAAAATACACAGTTCACTTGATTTTACTCAATACATTGATCCAGAGCAGCAGACTCTCAAGTTTCATGTTAATTTCATGAATACATGATGTTTTCATCAATTTTCTGCCTAAAGCCGCATTTCCACATTGTATGCTCTCAAAAGACGTTTCGGCTGGGAAGTGGTCAAAAGTGGATTTTGTTGAAAAATACACAGTTTACTTAATTTTCCTCAATACATTATCTCAGAACAGCAGACTCTCAAGTTTCATGTTAATTTCATGAATACATGATGTTCTCATCACTTTTCTGCCTTAAAGCTGTTTTTTCAGTATTTATGGTCTGAAAAGACATTTCGGCTGGTTAGAGGCCAAAAGTGGATTTTGTTGAAAAATACACAGTTTACTTGATATTCCTCTATAACGTCTCCCAGTATAGCAGACTTTCAAGCTTCATGTTATGTACATGAATATTTGATGTTTGAATCACCTTTCTGGCTTAAAAATGAATTTTCAGTTTTTATGGTCTCAAAACGCGTTTCAGCCCGCGAAGAAGCCAAAAGTGGATTTTGTTTCAAAATACACAGTTTACTTGATTTTCCTCTATAAAGTCTCCCAGAAGAGCAGACTTTCAAGTTTCATGTTATATTCATGAATACATGATGTTTGAATCACCTTTCTGCCGTAAAAAATAATTTTCAGCTATTATGGTCTCAAAAGAAGTTTCAGCCTGCGAAGAGGCCAAAAGTGGATTTTGTTGTAAAATACACAGTTTACTTGATATTCCTCTATAACGTCTCCCAGTATAGAAGACTTTCAAGCTTCATGTTATGTATATGAATATTTGATGTTTCCATCACCTTTCTGGCTTAAAAATGAATTTTCAGTTTTTATGGTCTCAAAACGCGTTTCAGCCTGCGAAGAGGCCAAAAGTGGATTTTGTTTCAAAATACACATTTACTTGATTTTCCTCTATAACATAACAGAAGAGCTAACTTTCAAGGTTCATGTTATATTCATGAATACATGATGTTTCCATCACCTTTCTGGCTTAAAAATGAATTTTCAGTTTCTATGGTCTCAAAAGGCGTTTCAGTCTGCGAACAGGCCAAAAGTGGATTTTGTTGTAAAATACACAGTTTACTTGATATTCCTCTATAACATCTCCCAGAAGAGCGGACATTCAAGGTTCATGTTATATTCATGAATACATGATGTTTGAATCACCTTTCTGCCTTAAAAAATAATTTTCAGTTTTTATGGTCTCAAAAGGCGTTTCAGCCTGCGAAGAGGCCAAAAGTGGATTTTGTTGTAAAATACACAGTTTACTTGATATTCCTCTATAACGTCTCCAAGAATAGCATACTTTCAAGGTTCATGTTATATTCATAAATACATGATGTTTCCATCACCTTTCTGGCTTAAAAATGAATTTTCAGTTTTTAATGGGGCTCAAAAGGCGTTTCAGCCTGCGAACAGGCCAAAAATGGATTTTGTTGTAAAATACACAGTTTACTTGATATTGTTCTATAACGTCTCCCAGAAGAGCGAACTTTCAAGGTTCATGTTATATTCATGAATACATGATGTTTGAATCACCTTTCTGCCTTAAAAAATAATTTTCAGTTTTTATGGTCTCAAAAGGCGTTTCAGCCTGCGAAGAGGCCAAAAGTGGATTTTGTTTTAAAATACACAGTTTACTTGATATTCCTTTATAACGTCTCCCAGTATAGCAGACTTTCAAGGTTCATGTTATGTGCATGAAGATATGATGTTTCCATCACCTTTCTGGCTTAAAAATGAATTTTCAGTTTTTATGGTCTCAAAACGCGTTTCAGCCGGCGAACAGGCCAAAAGTGGATTTTGTTGCAAAATACACAGTTTACTTCATATTCCTCTATAAAGTCTCCCAGAATAGCAGACTCTCAAGTTTCATGTTATGTACATGAATATGTGATGTTTCACATACTTGTTTGCCTTACAGCTGCATTTTCAGTTTTTATTGTCTTAAAAGGCGTTTCAGCCTGCGAACGGAACAAAAATGAGTTTTGTTGCAAAATACACAGTTTACTTCATATTCCTCTAGAAAGTCTCACAGAACAGCAGATTTTCATTGTCATGTAATGTATATGAATACATGAAGTTTCCTACACTTTTCTGCCTTAAAAATGAATTTTCAGTTTTTATGGTCTCAAACGGCTTTTCAGCCTGCGACCAGGCCAAAAGTGGATTTTGTTGCAAAATACACAATTTACTAGTTATTCCTCTATAAAGTCTCCCAGAATAGCAGACGTACAGGGTTCATGTTATATTCATCAATACATGATGTTTCCAAGACGCTCTTGCCTTAAAAATGAATTTTCAGTTTTTATGGTCTCAAAAGGTGTTTCAGCCTGCGAACTGGACAAAAGTGGATTTTGTTGCAAAATACACAGTTTACTTGATATTCCTCTATAAAGTATCCCAGAATATCATACTCTCAAGGTTCATGTTAATTTCATGAATACATGACGTTTTCATCAATTTTCTCCCTTAAAGCTGCATTTCCACGTTGTATGCTCTCAAAAGAAGTTTCGGCTGGGAAGAGGCCATAAGTGGATTTCGTTGAAAAATACACAGTTTAATTGATTTTGCTCACAACATTGTTCCAGAAAAGCAAACTTTCAAGTTTCATGTTAATTTCATGAATACATGATGTTATCGTCACTTTTCTGACTTAAAGATGCATTTCCATGTTGTATGCTCTTAAATACGTTTCTGCTGGCAAGAGCCCAAAAGTGGAATTTGTTGAAAAATACACAGCTTACTTGATTTTCCTAAATACATTGTCCCAGAACAGCAGACTCTCAAGGTTCATGTTAATTTTATGAATACATGACGTTTTCATCACTTTTCTCTCTTAAAGCTGCATTTTCACGTTGTATGCATAAGACATTTCGGCTGTTAAGAGGCCAAAAGTGGAATTTGTTGAAAAATACACAGTTTACTTCATTATCCTGAATACATTGTCCCAGAACAGCAGACTCTCAAGTTTCATGTTAATTTCATGAATACATGATGTTCTCATAATTTTTCTGCATTAAAACTGCATTTCCATGTTGTATGCTCTCAAAATACATTTTGGCTGGCAAGAGGCCAAAAGTGGATTTTGTTGAAAAATACACTGTTTACTTGATTTTCCTCAAAACATTGTCCCAGAACAGCAAACTTTCAAGTTTCATGTTAATTTCATGAATACATATTGTTCTCATCACTTTTCTGACTTAAAGCTGCATTTTCAGTATTTATGGTCTGAAAAGACTATTCTGGCTGGGAAGAGTCCAAAAGTGGAATTTGTTAAAAAATACACAGTTTACTTTATTTTCCTGAATACATTGTCCCAGAACAGCAGACTCTCAAGTTTCATGTTAATTTCATGAATACATTACGTTTACATCACTTTTCTGCCTTAAAGCTGCATTTCCACGTTGTATGCTCTCAAAAGAAGTTTCGGCTAGGAAGAGGCCAAAAGTGGATTTTGTTGAAAAAGACACTGTTCACTTGATTTTCCTCAGTATATTGTCCCAGAACAGTAGACTCTGAAGTTTCTTGTTAATTTCATGAATACGTGACGTTTTCATCACTTTTCTCCCTTAAAGCTGCATTTCCACGTTGTATGCAAAAGACATTTCTGCTGGGAAGAGGCCAAAAGTGGATTTTGTTCAAAAATACACAGTTTACTTGATTATCCTGAATAAATTGTGCCAGAACAGCAGACTCTCAAGTTTCGTGTTAATTTCATGAATATATTACGTTTACATCACTTTTCTGCCTTAAAGCTGCATTTCCACGTTGTATGCTCTCAAAGAAGTTTCGGCTGGGTAGAGGCCAAAAGTGGATTTTGTTGAAAAATACACTGTTTACTTGATTTTCCTCAAAACATTGTCCCAGAACAGCAAACTTTCAAGTTTCATGTTAATTTCATGAATACATGTTGTTCTCATCACTTTTCTGACTTAAAGCTGCATTTTCAGTATTTATGGTCTGAAAAGACTATTCAGGCTGGAAAGAGGCCAAAAGTGGATTTTGTGAAAAAATACACAGTTTACTTTATTTTCCTCAGTACATTGTCCCAGAACAGCAGACTCTGAAGTTTCATGTTAATTTCATGAATACATGACGTTTTCATCACTTTTCTCCCTTAAAGCTGCATTTCCACGTTGTATGCAAAAGACATTTCGGCTGGGAAGATGCCAAAAGTGGAATTTGTTGAAAAATAAAGAGTTTACTTGATTTTCCTGAATACATTTTCAACCAGAACAACAGACTCTCAAGTTTCATGTTAATTTCATGAATACATGATGTTCTCATAATTTTTCTGCATTAAAACTGCATTTCCACATTGTATGCACTAAAAGAAGTTTCGGCTGGGAAGAGGCCAAAAAAATGGATTTTCTTGAAAAATACACTGTTTACTTGATTATTCTGAATACATTGTCCCAGAACAGCAGACTCTCAAGTTTCATTTTATTTTCATGAATACATGATGTTCTCATAATTTTTCTGCCTTAAAGCTGCATTTCCACGTTGTATGCAAAAGAAATTTCGGCTGGGAAGAGGCCAAAAGTGGAATTTGTTGAAAAATAAACAGTTTACTTGATTTTCCTGAATACATTGTCCCAGAACAACAGACTCTCAAGTTTCATGTTCTTTTCATGAATACATGATGTTCTCATAATTTTTCTCCCTTAAAGCTGCATTTCCACGTTGCATGCTCTCAAAATACGTTTCGGCTGGGAAGAGGCCAAAAGTGGATTTTGTTGAAAAATACACTGTTTACTTGATTTTCCTCAAAACATTGTCCCAGAACAGCAAACTTTCAAGTTTCATGTTAATTTCATGAATACATGATGTTCTCATAATTTTTCTGCATTAAAACTGCATTTCCACGTTGTATGCTCTCAAAATACGTTTCGGCTGGCAAGAGGCCAAAAGTGGATTTTGTTGAAAAATACACAGTTTACTTTATTTTCCTCAAAACATTGTCCCAGAACAGCAAACTTTCAAGTTTCATGTTAATTTCATGAATACATATATTTCTCATCACTTTTCTGACTTAGGGAAGGGGCCCGGGACTTTGGAAGGTTGGATCCACTGTTGATGTTACACACCTGGGGCCCGCTGGGTGACCCCTCTGGGGAGTGTTTTTGGCCTGGAGGATGAAGGAGTGTGTATGCATATGTCCGAAACATATATTTCATTGGGGGCCCTGTTTATGACGTCATTTTATCCTCAAGTCTGGGGCGTAAACAACATCCATATATAAGTGATCGGGAGAGCCCCGACGGGTAGAGTTCTGTTCGACTTTGGGACTCTCCAGGTGTACATGTCGCCCGTCTTGACATATGTTGCTTGTTTGTAATAAACTTCATTATACCAGCAAGAACAGTGTTCGCGGAGATTCCTTCATCATCACTCCAACATCACTGTCGCTTTAAATATACGATAAACTTGGCGTCACGAATTCTGGACGTGATGTGGCCTGCGGATCCTCCAGCAACTTCACATACGGTGAGCATTTCTCACTCGATTGGACGCTGGTCCGTTCATTGGGGCTGTTATGTGTAATTGCTTGGTCACACCGTAAATAAGAACCTTCTTTTTATGGACATGTCCTGTTGGTTTGATGTTTGAAGTGAGGCTCGTGCTAAATTTGATTTTATTTGCGTAGGGTACTACGCAAAAAGGGGGAATGAGTATAGAGAAGATAAAAAAAGTGAAGGAAAGAAGTATAAGAGATACAAGGAATAGTTTAGAATAGCTTCATTGTAACGATAAGGTGTGCTAAATAGTATCGTGCAAGATTAATGAAGATTGGGCCCTCAACTTCTTAACGGTAAGACACATGCATATAAGTCACTGCGTACAGAGACAGAGAAATAAGAGATAAGATTAAAGGAAATGATCATGTGACTGAGCCGCAGAATCTGGTTAGATAAGCCCTCAGTGAAGGAGCTGATAGTATGGGCCGAAAAAACCTGGAACAACACCTTATGGTCAGTTTAATAACTGGAGAGTGTAGAATCAAAATTCGATTGACTGTTCCCACTCTGACATTTGTTGACGAACAGTGTCTGATGCAGCCTCTCATCGAATATTTACATCTCAGAAGGTAGCATAAATTTTATAAGAAAAAGAAAGGACAGAGCGGCAAAAAGCATGCTATATGAATGTATGGTATGAATGGGGTGTTTTTGTTTTTTGGGAACAAAATAAGTGTGTGTGTGTGTTTTCTTTGAGATGAGGAGAGCCTGGTGAAAAATGTGTGTGCGTTGGGTATCGTGCGTGTGTGTGTGAAAAACTGCAGAGGAGGAGAATATATATGTTTAAAGTTAAAAGATAAAACACATGATTGAATAAACGTACATAGGTTGTGATTTGAGACCGGGACATTTAATAACTTGTAAAGACAGATATTTTGTTAAACATGAGCTTCTTTTGAGAAGACGTAATGAAATAAATGAGTTGGTATATAAGCATGAGCTTCTTTTGAGAGGACGTAATGAAATAAATAAGTTGGTAAATAAACATGAGCTTCTTTTGAGAGGACGTGATGAAATAAATGAGTTATTAAATAAACATGAGCTCTTCTTAAAAGGGACGTAATATAACAAATGAGTTATTAAATACACAATGAACTTCTTTTAAGAAGGATAGCCCTTGAACTCCCCCTCCCTCCCCCTCACTCGTCTCAAAATTCCTTCGTGTGCAGGTCGGAATGTGTGTGTGTGAAAGTGCTCACTGAGGTTAACACTTTCTTGTGACACAAAGTTCATTTGCCGTTTGAACTTTTTGTCTCATTTTGGTTTTCATTAAATTCTACAATGTTTAGTTAGGGGTTTAATTTGGGAATTAAGTTTATGATGTTGTTAAAGGGACCTAATGGGTTCATAAGAGACTAAATCATTGCCTGTTTCTTGTCTTTTATTTCATTTACGGTGAATGAGAATTGAGACTGAAGACAAGGCAGCTGGCCGGT
>JACSYO010001596.1:72500-130000 GCA_016806645.1 Ophiodon elongatus | reverse complement strand
AGTGATGACATCATCGCACAACCTCGCCACCACCAAGAAGTGATGACATCACCGCACGACCTCGCCGCCATTCAAGAAGAAGTGATGACATCATCGCACAACCTCGCCACCACCAAGAAGTGATGACATCACCGCACAACCTTGCCACCACCACCACCAAGAAGTGATGACATCACCGCACAACCTTGCCACCACCACCACCAAGAAGAAGTGATGACATCACCGCACAACCTCAATGCCATAAAGTAGAGATGACCTTGCCGCCATCAAGAAGTGGTGATGACATCAGAGTGTCGTCAGCAAAGAAGAGTTCATTTTTGTTTGGAGGTGGGCGTGGTCAGTATGTGGGCGTGGTCAGTGTGTGGGCGTGGTCAGTATGTGGGCGTGTCTTTTGGTAAAAACAGAAACGGTTGAGCTGTTTGAGAACCAACGTAACGACGCACACAAACATCTAAAAACACAGTTTCAGTTCAAACACTCCTGAAGGGTGAGAACGACGTTAGCATGGACGTAGCTCGCTATGTTAGCATCTTGCCCAAGAACTCTAAACACCTGTTGGTGAAACAGGAAGTCACGCAGAAGTTAAGCTAATAACTTAGCATGACTGTAGCGAGGGTTGTTAGCATGTTAGCATGTCGGAACATGTTCAGATGCGATCTGAGTAAATTTTCTTCTTCTTCTATTAACAGTTATTAACATTTTAGTATCAGATTTTAAGAAAGAAAAAACTTTATTTGGGAGAATTAACATCTGCAACTTCATAAACTGCATTTGATTAGCACGCTAGCAGTAATGCTAGCTCGGCCTCGGTCACATGACCCTCAGGTGGTCTCTTCCCAACAAATAACTTAAAATCAAACGGCTTCAATAAAACAAGACGGAACAAAAATAAATACAAATAACTTTTAAACGTAACGTGAAACCAGATTAAATGTCTTTTCAGAATAAATCAGTTAATCGTTTGTTTTTATTTTGAAAAACCTTTTGCTTCCTGTGAGTTTTAAAACGTTCTGTGTGGATAATCAAGCTAACACTTTTTACACAATAAGCTAAAAATGTAACGATCCAAGTCAACAGGTGGAGGTGAGAACTTTAAGCCACGCCCCCCCCCCCCTCACTACCGTAACCGTGGCAACATCATGAACACTAAAACCGCTTCCACTGCTGAGGATCAATCGGCTGTTAACACTAAACAGTTTGTTTTGTTTTTACAGTTAGTTTCTGTTTTTATTTATTATGTTTTTATGATTTTAACGTTTCTCAGATTCTCTGACAGCTCAACTGTCAAAAAACTAAAATAACAAACTGACCTTTATTTTGAAAAAAAACACCAGCTGTCTATCATCACGTAGACCACGCCCACTCTGATCAATTTTATATTTTTATTTTTAGGAAATGTTTTTGACCAATCAGTGATTTCAAGTATTTTGTTGACGACTGAAAAAAAATTACGTCTCTAAAATGTAAAACATTTGTTTTTTTAAATATAAGCATTTTATTGTTATTTTATTGTGAAGTTTATTTGTGTTATTTCTAAACCAAAGTAAAAAAAAACATTTGTCTGATGAAATGCAGCTCCAAAAAAAATCTTAAAAACAAATTATATATAAAATTATAAAAATCATCAGCACTTAATGTTTCCTGGGTGTCATGAAAACTGAAATAATGTTAAAATGTTTTTAAAAAGAAAGTTTAATATAAATATGTATAAACTACAAATAGAAAGGCATGTATTTGTGTAAATGAATCGTGAGTCCTGATTGGTCAGAATCACTTCCTGGACTGTGTGAGGGCGGAGCTTAAATGTTCGTGATGTCGTTGCTCCAGAGCGCCGCCTACTGTTAATGTAAATACGTTCAAGATGTTTTTACGGTTTGTTTTACTTCGAGTTTTTACAGTTTTCAAACACTAACCGTCTGTTTGTCTTTTATATTTGTTTCTTTATAAAAATACTATCGTAGCATTTATTATGAAAATAAAACAAATCATACGAACAAACCTCATGTGTGATGTCATTTCTAATGTTTTTTATTTCATTACACTGTTTCTAATTTTTCCAATGAAATGATTATTAAATCAATTAATTCATCAAAAGAATTTATATTTTGAGGTTGAATTTTTTGGAGTAGTTTTAATCTTAATTATGATAATATAACGTAAATGTATTTAAACATTTTTTAAATGTATTTTCCGTAGAGTAAAATATGTTTTACATTTTTCAATATTTATTTGAGCATTAAAAAACAAAAAACAGTTTTTTCATGTCAAAACTTCATTGAAATATTAAATTAGAGCCAAAATATTTATCAAAATGATCTTTCTTAAAGATCATTTATATGTATGTATATATACTCTATATATACACACACACACGTGTAGATACAGTATATATATACACATGTGTAATATACTATATATATATATATATATATATATATATATATATATATATATATATATATATATATATATATATATATATATATATATATATATTTACGAACTAAATGGATTCAGACGTTAATAAAAACCAGTGAAACCGATTTAATCATTTTTATTATAATTTATTTACTAAAACTGTAAACTCCCAAATAAGGTGGGCAGCGTGGCCGGTTTGGGGTGGGGCTTGTAGCCGATTCGCTCGTTGATAAGCTCCGCCCTCGACGCCGCTGTTGAGGAAGAAGCTGAGGCTCCGCCCCCGATGATGTCAACACTGATGACTGAAGCCCCGCCCACTCCACCTCCTGACTCCGCCTCCTCTCGCTGACGCTTCCTGGCCTGTGAAAAGATAATTAATTAATTATCAATACAGAAACTTATCAGGATGTTGCTTCACGTCAGCTGATAGAAACATTAATATAGTTTAAATAAACTTTAACTAAACATTAAATATAGTTTAAATGAACTTTAACTAAACATTAAATATAGTTTAAATGAACTTTAACTAAACATTAAATATAGTTTAAAGGAACTTTAATTAAACATTAAATATAGTTTAAATAAACTTTAACTAAACATTAAATATAGTTTAAATGAACTTTAATTAAACATTAAATATAGTTTAAATGAACTTTAATTAAACATTAAATATAGTTTAAATGAACTTTAATTAGACATTAAATATAGTTTAAATGAACTTTAATTAAACATTAAATATAGTTTAAATGAACTTTAATTAAACATTAAATATAGTTTAAATGAACTTTAATTAAACATTAAATATAGTTTAAATGAACTTTAACTAAACATTAAATATAGTTTAAATTATGTCATAAAAACTTTAATTAAAAGTGACGATCAATTCGTCCTCGTCGCAAGATGATGTCGTTCTGGATCATGGGACTGTAATTAATTATTAATTGTTTAATAAAGTCAAAACTGTGAAACTATGTCAATATATAATGACAGTATTGATTGATATGGACAGTATTGATTGACAGGTGTATAGAAGTGAATTAAACCTCGAGCTCTTTCTTGACGCTCTCGAACTCTTCGGTGTCGTCGATCTTCAGCTCCAGACGAGTCGGTTTCCTTCTCAACATCTTCTGATTTTAATCAGAGAAACCTTCACAAATAATAAAACAAAAGTGACAAATACTATTTATGGTTATTATAAAAACAAAATATATTTACATACTTATTGAAAGTGTGTGTGGCCTGTAAACATTATGCTAATGAGCATCTAGCTGCTAACAGGCTACAGATGCTATGCTAACGTCGACGTAAACATCAGCATTAATAAATCCATAATGTTGAGTCAGACTTTGCACAGAATCGTGATCAATATTTCTGTTTGCTGCATTTTATTTAATTATCTTGGGACTTTATGTTAATGCCACATTACAGGTGATTTCACTGTTGAAGATATTTGGAGACTTATTGATCCAGCAGGTGATTAATAAATCAGGTCGCTACTGTGACCACGTGACCTGCAGACCACCAATCACTTTAATCTGAAGGGTTAAACAGAAACGTAGAGAACAGCAGTGGGAGGAGTAACGTTACTAAGGTTACCTGGAGGAGTAACGTTACTAAGGTTACCCGGAGGAGTAACGTTACTACGGTTACCTGGAGGAATAACGTTACTAAGGTTACCTGGAGGAATAACGTTACTAAGGTTACCTAGAGGAGTAACGTTACTAAGGTTACCTGGAGGAGTAACGTTGCTACGGTTACCTGGAGGAGTAACGTTAGTAAGGTTACCTGGAGGAGTAACCGGTAACCATAGTAACCTCCAGTATAACTCACTGAACAGTAACAGACGTCTGTTACCTGGAACTAGATAACTAGATAGATACTTTATTAACTATTAACGAGGTTAAATCATTAACTCTAACCGGAAACAGATCAACGTTCCTTCTTCTCTTCAACAGGTGAAACAGACGTGAGTAAAGTTACCTGACAGGTGAGTTGTTGAGGTATTTCGCGGGTTTCTTCCACTTCCTCTCGTGTTTGTTTGTTGCAGCTTTTGTCCCCCGGAAGCAGTAGCCTCTGACCCGGAAAGAGTAACCTTTGTCTCGGAAGCGGACGCCGCGTCTACATCCGGGTCACTCCGCTCAGCGCCGCCGCTCCGTTTCTCCTCTCAGGTGAGTTTTATTTATATTAAAACGTTCACGCGGTTTCACAGACGTGTTATTTTTATAGCTGTCAATCAAACCTGGCGTGCGTCGGCTCGCGTGACGTGTGACGCGCACGTGACGCGCGCTCCCTGCTCCTTGTGATTGCTAATGCTAATGCTAACAGTTAGCCGCGCTGCGCTGTTTCCACCAGAAAATCACGAGATTCTAGACTGAATCTCGTGTTGTGAAGGTTTCTCTCGGTCCTCCGAACTAAACTCCTCATAAATCATAACTGTGAGAGTCGCTCTGTGATTCGGCTCAGTGAGTTACAGTAAAACATTTAAACTCATCGCTGCACAGAGGAGAACGTGTTGTGGAATAAATACTGGATGACTAGCTAGCTACTTCTGTGACTCCTGAAATGTAACGTTAATTATAACTTCTTTCCTGGATGCTGCTGGTGAACCACATCATATTAAAACCACCTGTTTAATTATTATATATATATTGACATTATTTCATCATTAAACAACATGTTGAATGTGTTGCAGGACTGAATGAAATTAAGTTGACCAGAGAAAACATGAAATATTCATATATATATATATATATATATATATTTTTATATTTATATATTTATTTTGCTTAAATTAATATTTTCTTGTGAATATAATTATTTTCTGTGTTTCTTTGAGAGCAGCAGAAGAAGAAGTGAATAAAAATGTCGGACGACGAGGACATGGCTCCGGTCACGAAGAGGACTCGGCTTTACTACGGGAGCCTGGAGGAGAAGGAGCGCGAGCGTCTGAGCTCCGACTCGGGGAGAGGAAGCGATGGGGTCAAAGCCGGCATCAAGGCGGGAAACATCAACATCTCGTCAGGTCGGTCTCACGTTGTGAACTACAGTCAGTGTCAACGTGTGTGATGTGTGAGTGAGACTCCGTTTCCCATGATGCCGTGCAGGAGAGACAATGGACCTGGAGGAGCGGAGCGAGCGGCAGCAGGACGCGCTCGCCGCGTTCGAGCAGCGGCGGCGAGCGCGACAGATCATGGTGTCCACCGACGACGCCGAGGTGAAGGCCGGCCTCCGAGCGCTCGGAGAGCCAATCATATTGTTCGGAGAGGGACCAGCTGACCGCCGGGAGAGGTAAACAAAATGTTGTTTGACTGTTTCAGTGAACAATTTTTCAAATATCTTACAAAAGAGAAAAATTCGTTCAACAACATTTTCTCAATAAAAGTCACATTTCAGTCTGAGCTTTTTAAATAGTTTCTAATGGTTTTCATTGATGGTTCGATGTCTCAGTCCGTTAATCAGGGGAATGTATTTTATTTTGAACGGAGATCTGAACATCGTTTGTTTGTTTGTTGGTCAGACTGCGCGGTGTTCTGTCTGTTCTCGGTCCGGACGCTCTGAAGAAGTCCAGGAGAGACGAAGAGAGAGCCAAGAGATCACAGGACGAGGTCAACACACACACACACACACACACACACACACACACACACACACACAAAATGTAAGCACACAGAAACAAAAGTCAAATCCAAAATTCTGACAAAAGGCAAAATAACTTTCACTTTTATAATTTCATATATTATAAATATATATATTATAATTTTATTATCCACAAATCTAAACATAAAACCCTTTTGAGCTCAATAAAACTCAACATTAAACATGTTCTGTCTTTCTGACCAATCACAGTGTCAGCAGACGTGGTACCACGAAGGCTCCGCCTCCCTGAAGGACGCTCGCCTCTGGTTGGCCAAATACTCTCTTCCACGGTGAGTCGGCAACAAACTGACCAATCAGAGACCGAGAAGGACCAGAGTGCGTGCGTGTGATGAATGATAAACAAGAGAGAAGTTTTGAGGAATCTGATTGGCTGTGACTCACGAGCTCCTGCTGTGATTGGTCCATCAGGGCGATGAAGCGGCTGGAGGCGGCGCGCGCTTACAGGGAAATTGCCGAGGCAACCAGGGCGATCCGGCAACAAGAGCTGCAAAACAGTCTGAGGGTGAGAATATAAATATATACACACACGAGTATTGTGTATATTATATATTATAACAAACGTACGACATGATCGCTGAGCAACAAACTTCTTCTTCTACAGAATCTGAACAACTTCTGCAGTCAGATCGGAGACGATCGACCAATCAGCTTCTGCCATTTCAGCCCCGACTCCAAGATGCTGGCCACCGCCTCCTGGTGACAAGCCCCGCCCACTTTATCACATTTGAATGACATGTCCTCGTGCTATGTTGAAGCTAACATGCTAACCCCCCCCCCCCCCAGGAGTGGCCTGTGCAAGCTGTGGTCCGTCCCCGACTGCAGCCTGATTCGTACACTCAGAGGTGGGCGGAGCTTCATGTTCATCTATAATTAACATTTATTAGTTTTTATTATTAGTTTCTGTGTTTTTGTTTTTATAAAGTTTAGTTTATATTTTAAAATGTTACTTTTAGTACATATACAATTTATTTTAAATCAGAATTACCAATTGTGAATTATATTGTAATTGTAAATGTATTTTTGGTGTGTGTGTGTGTGTGTGTGTGTGTGTGTGTGTGTGTGTCTGTGTGTGTATTTATATATACTTGTATTACAAATGCAACATTTATTTAAATATATATATATATATATATATATATGTG
This sequence comes from Ophiodon elongatus, assembly GCA_016806645.1. Classification (NCBI taxonomy): domain Eukaryota; kingdom Metazoa; phylum Chordata; class Actinopteri; order Perciformes; family Hexagrammidae; genus Ophiodon; species Ophiodon elongatus. Next base: position 122,783 of record JACSYO010001596.1, on the reverse strand, counting down.
TGTGTGTGTGTACATATGTCTGTGTACATATTTTTGAATATTAATTAATTGGTATGTCCTATAAATCCCTGCTCTCTGATTGGCCGAAGGACACAACACCCACGTGGGATCGGTGGTCTTCCGCCCGGAGTCCGGCATCTCTCTCGACCAATCAGACGTCAACTTGGCCTCTTGTGCCACCGACGGGTCCGTGAAGCTGTGGAACCTAGAGAGGTAGGAGACGAGGAGATGAGGAGACGAGGAGACGAGGATAAACCCCTTCCTGCTCTTTACGTGGTCGTTCATGCCTGTCTGTCTCTCCCTGGTTGCCGTAGCGACGAGCCGGTGGCGGACATCGAGGGCCACAATGATCGAGTGTCCCGAGTCTCCTGGCACCCCTCCGGGAGGTTCCTGGGAACCACCAGGTAAACGGGTGTTTCTGTGTACTAGTACACACACATAGTATTCATCTTCCTTTCTGTGTACTAGTACACACACATAGTATTCATCTGCCTGTCAGTGTTTCTGTGTACTAGTACACACACATAGTATTCATCTTCCTTTCTGTGTACTAGTACACACACATAGTATTCATCTGCCTTTCTGTGTACTAGTACACACACATAGTATTCATCTGCCTTTCTGTGTACTAGTACACACACATAGTATTCATCTGCCTGTCAGTGTTTCTGTGTACTAGTACACACACTGTTTACCTGGCTGTCCGTGTTTCTGTGTACTTGTACACACACTGTGTTTACCTGCCTGTCAGTGTTACTGTGTACTAGTACACACACAGTATTTACCTGCCTGTCAGTGTTTCTGTGTACTAGTACACACACATAGTATTCATCTGCCTGTCAGTGTTTCTGTGTACTAGTACACACACACAGTATTTACCTGGCTGTCAGTGTTTCTGTGTACTAGTACACACACACAGTATTTACCTGGCTGTCAGTGTTTCTGTGTACTAGTACACACACACAGTATTTACCTGGCTGTCAGTGTTTCTGTGTACTAGTACACACACACAGTATTTACCTGGCTGTCTGCCCTCAGCTATGATAACTCGTGGCGTCTGTGGGATCTGGAGGCTCAGGAGGAAGTCCTCCATCAGGAAGGTCACAGCAAAGGAGTCCACGACATCCACTTCCACCCCGACGGGTCCCTGGCTGCTACTGGGTAAAGTACACGCTGTAGTACACTCTGTAGTACACACTGTAGTACATGCTGTAATAGTACTACAGAAATTTGAATATTTGAATGTATTTCTTACTGTTTTTAATCTGTTTTGGTTCTCTGTGGCTCCGCCCCCTTTCTGTGGACCAATCATCTCTCTCCATCTGACTGTTGCCCCACCCCTCTCTGCTCTCGTCCAATCAGAGGCCTGGATGCCTTCGGGAGGGTGTGGGACCTTCGGACCGGGCGCTGCATCGTTTTCCTGGAGGGACACCTGAGTGAGATCTACAGCGTCCACTTCTCGCCCAACGGGTCAGCCAATCACAGCTTTAAGGAGAATTTAGATTTACTGCAAATTATTGTTATTGTCACATATTTTTGTTCTCAGATAGTAAATGTTTATTTTGTTGTTCATTATGTCTGTTTTGACCAATTTCTGTTTTTTCTTGATGTAAAAAGGGAAATCCAAATGTTTTTTAGTATTTTAATGTTTCTGTGTGGTCTCTCAGGTATCACCTGGCGACAGGAAGTGGTGATAACACCTGTAAGGTTTGGGAGCTGAGAACCAGGAAGTGTCTGTACACAGTCCCCGCCCACCAGAACCTGCTGTCTTCTGTCCGCTTCCAACGTAAACAATGTTCTGTTATTATATTTCATTCACATTTTTGTTTATTTTGGTTTGTTTAATTTATTATTTTTTTCATTTTATATTTTTTCTGTCTTTATTTTCCTTTTTCTCTATTTGTAGATTTTTCTTTGCAAATTTATTTTTATTTAATTTATTTATTCAAATTTATTTATTTTATTTATTTATTTTGAGTTTCGTTCAGTTTATTAAATTGCATGCATTTATTTTACTTATTTAAAATTTATTTTATGAATTTTATTTTTGTGTTTATCTAATAGTCACCATTTCAAATTTAAAATGTATTTACAGTTTATATTTCTTTTTACATTTTGCTTAATTTTACAAAAAATGTTCCGTCTAACTTTGATGTTTTTATTTCCTGTTTGTGTCTCTGACCTCACTTCCTGTTTGTATGTGTGCAGCCACAGACGGTCACTTCCTGTTGACCGGAGCTTACGACAACACGGCGAAGGTTTGGAGTCACCCGGGCTGGACGCCGCTGAAGACGCTCGCTGGACACGAGGGGAAGGTACACACACACACACACACACACACACACACACACACACACACACACACACACACTCCGCACCGATTGGTCCGTTCAGACGCTGCTGCTGATTGGTGGAGAAATCGGGTTCATTAACGCGTCACAAACGATTTCCTTTCAAGGTGATGGGCGTCGACGTGTCGCCCGACGGGAAGCTGATCGCCACCTGCTCCTACGACCGGACCTTCAAACTCTGGCTGTCTGAGTGATGTCACGGGGACGCCAGGAGTGATGTCACGGGGACGCCAGGAGTGATGTCACGGGGACGCCAGGAGTGATGTCACGGGGGACGCCAGGAGTGACGTCATCATGAGGAGTTTCCTCTGCTTTTTTTTTTCTTTTCTGAAAACGATATTCTCACAAATGTTTACGTGTTTTTGCTTTTTTTTTTAAAATAAAATAACAATTTACATTTTGGAATTATGTCTCTTTTTTTTTTTTTTTTTTTATAATTAAAATGAAGATTAATATGTTTTCTACATAATATCCTCGTTTGTGACCGGTAAGGGGGAGATGAGATGAAAATAGAATTTTAATAATCCTGAAGGAAATTCTTGTGCCGGAGTTTAATCAAAGATTACAACAGAAGAACAACCAAAAACAATATAATTAAAATATATATGAACCACAGAAAAACACTTATAAAGTGTATAAAGTAATACTGACACCATTGCAAAAATAAATAGCAATAATAAAGTGGAGGGACAGGAGCTCCAACCACAGTAAATAATCATAAATAATAATCCAATATGATGAATAATATTTAAAAATGAGTCCTTAATAAGGAGTACTCTGACTGTAACAGAGTATTTATACACTGTAGTACTACTGCTGTTACTTGGTAATTAGTTATCAGAGAAACAGGATTAATAGATAAAATAGAATCTCTCTTTTAAACTCCGGAACAGCAGGTGGCGCTAAAACAACAACAAACGAGGTTGAAGAGGAAGAAGAAGAGGAAGAAGATCACGTGACCGGTCCGCAGCGTGACGTCACATCAGCTGACAGCGATCCACAGCGGAAAGAAGACAAATCCTCCTCCGTCGACCTTCGTTTCGGTGAATCTCCCCGTTTCTTCGTGCCCCGGTCCTCCGCCGCTCCTCCGCCCGACATGGCGAGCCAGTCTCAGGGGATCCAGCAGCTGCTGCAGGCCGAGAAGAGGGCCGCCGAGAAGGTGGCCGAAGCCCGCAAGCGTGAGTACGACGGTCGGCCTGCAGGCCGGCGGCGGGTCCGTCAGCAGAACTCAATGAGGAAATCAGAGAGTTTAGAGATTCTTCGCTTCTCTTTTTTTATTTTCAATGAACTCAACCAAACTGGAGGCTGATATTAAATGCTCCACTTCCCCTCCTTCCATCGGCTCCCCGTCGGTCCTGCTCACCTCACGCGTTTCGTTAAAATGTCTGTTTTTGTGACGCGGTCCGTGCTGCTCTTCAGCTCGGATCGAGGACACATGTCGATATTTAACCACGATAACGAGACGCTTCATGAACTAAATATGCGCCGAATTAAAGAGCGTGTCCTCTACTTTAATAACAAAACATGAAAACCTGGATTACTTTACGTATAATTCACGTAACTTTAAATTACGTGAATAATTTGGTTATTTGTTTTGTCTGTCACGATAAAGATATTTTTTATTTAGTTAGTTATACAAATACTTTTATTTAGTTCCTTTTATAAATCATGATCATACCTTATATTTTTACTGTTGTAATTGTAGAACTCCATATATATTTCCATTATCTTTATTTGTTTAACAAGTTCTAAAACCTTTAAAATATTTAGTCTGTAATAACTAATTGTGTCATGTATGTATTGTTCTATTCTAATATTTGTATTTATATTTGTGTGTCCTGTGATGCTCATGAGTCAGCCGCTGAGCATCATGGGATATGTGACCAGTCATGTGATAGTCAGAGAGAACTAATGGAGACCAGAGCGAGTCAGAGCTGATCAGTGGACAAAATAATAGAAACACCTTCAGTATGAACCAGTCCAGTTTGTACCAGCGTATATTTATATTTATATTTATTATATATTACATATATTTATTTGTGGTGTTTTGTCTCTGCAGGTAAGAACCGCCGTCTGAAGCAGGCGAAGGAAGAAGCTCAAGCCGAGATCGAACAGTATCGACTTCAGAGAGAGAAAGAGTTCAAGACCAAAGAGGCTGCTGTATGTACACAATACTACAACTATTATTAATACTATACTAATACTACTACTACCACTATACTAATACTACTACTTCTAAACTACTGCTATACTACTACTACTACTATACTAATACTACTGTTTCTCTTCAGCATTCTGCCTCAGTTTATTAAAAATATAATTTATAATTATTTATATCAATATTTACAAATGTTTAACTTTTTAGTTTCCTTTATTTTTTATTAATATTCTAAATGTATTTTTCATAGTATTCTCAGTTTTTAATGTTTAAAATAATTCTCTTAAATCTCTTTATTTATATATATATATATATATATATATATATATATATATATATATATATATATATATATATTATTCTAATACATTTAATAATTTAGGGACATCGAGTTCTTTCTTTAATATTTACTGTAACTTTTTACCTCATTTGTCCTCAAATATTTGTATTTAGAAATAATCATTGAATGTAAGATTGTTTATTTTTTATATTTTTGTTTTCCATCAGCTGTTTATTTATTTTTAGATGTTTCTCAATTTTTGCCTAAATATTTTTAACAAATCTTATGTTTAATTTTAATAATTTTAGCTAATTGTTTTTTACCTAGTTCTTTCTTTATTTTTACCAATTCTTCTCAACTTCTTCTCCAATATTTTATTAATTAATTTGTATGTTGAAATCTGTTTCCGCCCGCAGGCCCTCGGTTCCCACGGCAACAGCGCGGTGGAGGTCGACCGCGACACGGTGGAGCGGATGGCCCTCATCCAGGCCAGTTACCGCGGCAACCGCGAGGCGGTGCTCGGCGAGCTGCTGCGACGCGTCTGCGACATCAAGCCGGAGTTCCATGCCAACTACCGCGTGGCCGGCTGAGGGGCGGGGCCCTGGGAAAAGGGGCGGGGCCTCAATAGCAGATGGGGCGGGGCAAACGGAGGAGACAGCGACGTTAGCGACGTTAGCGACGTTAGCTTCAATCACAGACAAAACCGTCTTCCTTTTACGTGAATTTTTTTTTTTTTGTGACTCAAAACTAATTCAATCCGAAATTTGCCCAAAACGTAAAGTTGTATTTTGACGGTTTTGAGAAGTTCGTCTCCTGTTTTCCTGCTGCGAGCGAAGACTTTAATAAATGTTGTGTTACTGTGTCGATGTTTACCAGATATTTATATGTATAAATGTTTCTTTGAATCTCTCCTGAATCTGGCAAAATAAAAGTTCCTTCACTGTTTCTCCGTGAGGTCTGAAGAGGAAATCAGCCAATGAGGTGTCAGTAAAGTAAAATATGATAATATATGAATCTAAATCAGATGTGACGAGCTGATTGGCTGATTGTCTCTGCTCTCAACCCTGATTGGCCGATTGGCTCTGCTCTCAACCCTGATTGGCCGATTGGCTCTGCTCTCAACCCTGATTGGCCGGAGAAAGTGGAAAGGCTTTTATTGTGAAACTCATGCATTTCCAGTTATTTTGGTTGTTTCCTGTGTGTGACCATATGACTTCCTGTTGTTCTGATGACTTCCTGTTGATGTTGTGAAGTGATGATGAGAAAATATTAAACTGAATGTTGATTGGCTGAAACTGTGAAGCTGCTCTTTGATTGGCTGAAATGTATTTAAACCAGGATGTAGAAATCACCAGAACCTGATCGTCCTTAAGAGGTTACGGGTCACCTTGCTACCTTACTACCTTACTACCTCACTACCTCGCTACCTTACTACCTTGCTACCTCACTACATCGCTACCTCGCAACCTTACTACCTTGCTACCTCACTACATCGCTACCTCGCAACCTTACTACCTTGCTACCTTACTACCTTACAACCTCACTACCTTACCACCTCACTACCTTACTACCATACTACCATACAACCATACTACCTTACAACCTCGCAACCTTACTACCTTACTACCTCACTACCTCGCAACCTTACTACCTTACTACCTCACTACCTCGCAACCTTACTACCTTGCTACCTTACTCCCTCACTACCTTACAACCTCACTACCTTACCACCTCACTACCTTACTACCATACTACCATACAACCTTACTACCTCACTACCTTACAACCTCACTACCTTACTACCTTACTACCTCACAACCTTGCTACCTTATTACCTCACTACCTTACAACCTTGCTACATCGCTACCTCACTACCATACTACCATACAACCTCGCTACCTTACTACCATACAACCTCGCTACCTTACTTCCTCGCTACCTTACTACCATACAACCTCGCTACCTTACTACCATACAACCTCGCTACCTTACTACCTCGTTACCTTACTACCATACAACCTTACTACCTTACGACCTCGCTACCTTACAACCTCGCTACCTTACTACCTTGCTACCTTACTACCTTACTACCTCGCTACCTTACTACCATACAACCTCGCTACCTTACTACCTCGTTACCTTACTACCATACAACCTTGCTACCTTACTACCTCGATACCTCGCTACCTTACTACCATACAACCTCGCTACCTTACTACCTTGCTACCTTACTACCTTGCTACCTTACTACCTTACTACCTCGCTACCTTACTACCATACAACCTCGCTACCTTACTACCTCGTTACCTTACTACCATACAACCGTACTACCTCGCTACCTTACTACCTCGCTACCTTACTACCTCGCTACCTTACTGCCTTAGTACCATACAACCTTGCTACCTTACTACCTCGATACCTTACTACCTCGCTACCTTACTACCTCGCTACCTTACTGCCTTACTCCCTTACTCCTTCTGGCTGCCCCGATCAGATTGTAGACCAGCGTATCGAGCTGTGAATGTCTCAACACACCTTCATCACAAAGGATTCTTTGTGAGACGTAGGAACAGAACTCTGGACGGACACCAGAGAGAGACGTCTGAGATCAGATCGGTGACAGTGATGAGTTCCTGTAAACAACGTGTGTAAACAATAGTCTCTTCTGTTCTCAACAGGTTCTCCTCCTGCACCTTCTTCATAGTTGTTGAATTCATGAGGAAACAAATTTCCCATAATTCTAACTCAACCTGCAGAAGTTCCTGCTTCCTCGCTCGATTCCTGTGACCTCGGTGACCTGATGAACCGGGTCTCATCGGGTCAGGGTTCACAGGTCTGACCCTCGTGGAGCGGTGGCGGAGCGGGTCAGGGTTCACAGGTCTGACCCTCGTGGAGCGGTGGACCCTCGTGGAGCGGTGGGGGAGCGGGTCAGGGTTCACAGGTCTGACCCTCGTGGAGCGGTGGAGGAGCGGGTCAGGGTTCCTTCCATTCGTGAACAGAGACCTGAGGAGTTTTCGAGGTTCGAACTTGTGACTGTTGGGGATAAATGCCAACGAGCTGCTTTGAAGAGTAAAACCAACGAGTAAGAGTTTGAAGAACAAATCGATCACGATTCATTCAAATATATTATGTTACAATCTTATAACGAAAATAAAATAAGAAAGGGAGCATAACAAATAATACTTATATTATAGAATATATAAAACAGAACTTTAATAATCCTGAAGGAAATTCTTGTGCCAGAGAAGAAAAACAATAGAATACAAATATAAACATATATGAAGTGTAAATAAATAATACTGACACCGTTGCAAAAATAAAACACGATAGCAATAAAAGTAATTCAACTAAAATAGAAAAATTAAAATATAACAACAAAGAGTAAAAGTATATTAGAAGTGAATGTTCTCAGAACTTTAAAGAAGCTGCTTATAAAACATAAACAAAACTCTTTCTTTATTTTGTTTATTCTTGTTTTCTTCTCGTGTTGTTTGTTGTTTTTATTTTTTGTGTAAATACATTGTGTTCAAAATGATCACAGTAAATATATGTCCCTCCGTTCAGTGTCATGTAATATTGTAAATATCGTCAATAAACAGAAAGTGTCTGCTTCTGGTGTTCTGGTCACGTGACTCTTCCCCACGAACACCCATGACAACGTTTACGTGGCTCTATCAAAGCCCCGCCCCTCAACTCAGGACTCGCCTCCCGATTGGTCCAAACCGGCAGTCCGTACTTCTTACCCCGCCTCCTCTTAGCTCCTCCCTCTACGCACTGCGTAAAGACGTCATCACGCAGGCCAACGGAAGCGCCAGCAGAGAGCCGACGGTGAGGAGAAGAAGTTGGAAAGGAGAACCACTTTCTTCTTCGTTCTTTTCTTCTTCTGTTTGGGTTTTCTTTATTTGGTGTCTCGTGTCGGAGCTGAACCGGACCGGAAGAACCCACGAAAGCCCTCCAGGTGAGCTCGCGCCCCGTGTTTGTGTGTGTGTTCATGTGTGTGTAACTCTGACCTCTGCTGCTTCACAAGAGCCCTCGCGTCCGCTCCTGTACCGGACTCCGTAGGGAAAAGGTACACTTTAAGGTATTCTTGCCCAAAGTCAAAAACAGGCGTGTGTGGGGTTCGAATCTGTGACTGTTTCAGAACCGGACCGGTGTTGTGGTAAATTCGGCTTGTACTTATTTCACCTCGGAGTCCTCGTTCCCACAGACTCTCACCTTTTATGACCCGGTTCACCTGAATCTCCGCCGCCGTCTCCGTGTGTCGCTGTGGAGTAAATCGAGGAGATTTCAAAGGGGGTCTGGTTCCAAAGGACTTTCACTAAACAGGGATTGGTGGATGCAACGGTGTGCAGGTCAGCTCGTGTGCTGTCAGGGCACAGGTGACAGGTGGCATCAGGGGGAAGGACGCATCCTCCTGCCTTTTTGTTTTCTCATGAATTAAATGAGTTTAAAGAAGGACCGAGGAGAAGAACCGGTAGAGAACAAAGAAGTCAGTATGAGACGTAGAGAAGATGGTCCGACATTTCAGTGATGAGTTCATATCGAAGGCAAAACAAACTCGAAACAGTCGAGTCCGTTGGCACGTTTATTTGATCACCTTGCAGACATAAAGGCATTCAAAGTGCAAACAAACAAAATAGATAATGAGACGATTCATAAAATATGAAAGACACTAAATAAAAAGTGGAAATGTGGTTTATTTAAAGGGTTATAAGGGGCAGACCTCAGGTGATCTGGAGGTTTAGTAACAGAACCCAAACATTCAGTGCTTCACTGATCAATAGCAATAATAATAATAATAATAATAATAATAATACACTGAGGCTACAATAACGATCCACTCATCATCATCATCATCACACCAGAGACACTTTCAGAGACACGACATCGATCGTAACGCAGAAATCGCCTGGTTGATTTTCTGCTGATCCACTAAAAGAGTTAAACTTGACCCGGTGAACGCATCAGGACCGAGCTGGTCCGGGTCACCTGGTCCGGGTCTCAGACCCTCACCTTTAAGGACCTGGTTCACGTTAGTCGGGGATCTGGTTCCTTCCCCTCAGCGGTGCTTGGTTGTGGGTTTCTGTGTGCGTCTGTTGTGCTGAGAGTTGGCTTCGTGGGAAAGGAAAACATTTTCTGTCATTTGTTTCCTCATCAATTAAAAAACCTTTATGAGGTGAAGGAGAACCGGTTCAGAACAAAGAAGTCCGTATGAGACGTAGGAACAGAAAGCTGGATGGACACCAGAGAGAGACGTCTGAGATCAGATCGGTGACAGTGATGAGTTCCTGTCAACAATGTGTGTAAACAACGTGTAAACAACGTGTAAACAACGTGTAAACAACGTGTAAACAACGTGTAAACAATAGTCTCTGTTCAGACAGGTCCTCCTCCACCTTCATGGTTGTTGAATTCAGAAGGAAACAAATATGTTTCCTTCCCTATTATTCTAACTCAACCTTCCTGCTTCCTCACTCGATCACGTGACCTCGGAGACGGACCCCGACCCGATGACCCGGGTCTCATCGGGTCGGGGTCCTTACCCGATGTGTGACATCACTACGTTACCCGATGTGTGACATCACTACGTTACCCGATGTGACATCAGTGATGATTACTGTCTTTATTAGTAGTAGTACACTGATTACTGTCTTTATTAGTAGTAGTACACCAATTACTGTGTCTTTATTAGTATTAGTACACTGATTACTGTCTTTATTAGTAGTAGTACACTAATTACTGTCTTTATTAGTATTAGTACACTGATTACTGTGTCTGTATTAGTATTAGTACACTGATCAAACGCTACACGCTGACAGCTGATCCAGCTGTGATCAGGAAAGGACGTGCTTCCTCGTTTCCTCTCCTCGCATGGTTTCCTTGTCTCCCCATGACTCCCGCTGGGAGGAAACGAGGAAGCAGTTCAGAGACTTGCTGCGGTCCGAGGGCGAGACGCGTGACATCACTTCCTGTCCACCGACCCCAGAACAGTGAGCGAAGTTCAGCTCGGAGTCAATCAGTGACAAAGACGCGACTGTCGTGGAGGTCAAAGGTCAGACACGTGGCCCTCGGGGTCAGAGCTGCTGCTCTCTGATCAGGTTACAGTGAACGCAACTCAGGTCAGATTGAATTAAATCAACATATTTATTCTCTGATCAGAACACTTTTATTTTTTCATGATAATCAGGATGTTTCATGGAAATAACTAATAACTATTTATTTATAATTTCTTTTTAATTTTCCTAATATTTATTGATCATCATAAACATTTTATAAACATTTTATAAGAGCTACGACTGGTGAATATTTATTTATTTATTTATTATTTCTCCGTTTTGGGATGTTTTCAAGATAAAGTCAGAGGTTCAACAACAAGACACGTTTATACAAGTAATAAATATAATGTAGTTTAATTAATATACTTTTATATCATCTAGTAAATAATAGATAAGGATTAAATTGGTTGTCGTGCTTTCTATGATAACGTTAGTTATCAACAGATATAAATAGCTTCTTATTAACTACAAACGCGTTAATCAACTTCTGAAGATCTTATTGGCTGCTGGAGGAAAACAGCTCGACCAATCAGGAGCTTGTGATTCTGCAGGAAGTTAAAACCTTAAAATCGTCTCATTGTTTAGATTTTATTCTTTGAGGAAAACAATTTCTCACTTTTTAAGTTTAAATCTTGTTTTCGTGGATGAAATAAAGACAAACTGACGTCAAAACTATAACGGCTGTTTGACTCGGGGTCAGGGGTCAGAGGTCAGAGGTCGACCGCTGCAGGAAGTGAATCATTTACACACAGACCGATGGGCTCCAGGACTGATGGGATCAGGTCCTGGTTCGGGGACAGCGTGCGAGCTGATTGGCTGTCTGGATAGCATGCCGGCTCCTGATTGGCCGACGTGGCTCCTGTTATCAGTTTGTATTGGCTGTTAAACACGCTCTCCTCTCTCCTCTCTCAGACCGTCTCCTCAGTGCCCCTCGCTCTCCGCTCTCCAGGTAAGACATTCTACTTCCTGTCTCTTCTTACCTGACCGTCACCTGGACTCGTCTCAGGTGTGTTTTTTAAAACCAGCCAATCGGAGCGCAGGGAGAGGAAGCTGCTTTAAAAGTTGTTGATTTTTTTTTAAAGTTTTTAATTAAATTGTAAATGATGAATCAACCATGATGGAAGCTTTTCCTGCAGACGGTCACCGATCTGATTTATTGTTATTGAAACACAGGTGTGTTTATTCAAGCGAGGGAACAAAGAAGCTCTTTCACTCGTCGCAGGTTGTCGGTTTCTGGTAAAACTGTCGACGAGCGCGGCTCATCTTTATTGTTTTACTGCTCGTGGATTAGCAGCAGGGTGCGCCTCAACATCGGGAAACTAATCAGACCAACAATAAAAGCTTCAGATATAAAAAGGCTTGTTTTTCTTACTTCAGTTCTGCAGCGAACAAAGAAAGTACTGTTTCACGTCGTGCACGTTGAACTGGGACAAAACCTTCGAACTTTGACCCCTCATGTTCATATATCTGCTGTGCAAAGGATTGTGGGTAACAGACGGCGGAGCAACGGATCATAAAAGTCAGAGATCGGATCAAAAGAAAAAGGAGCAACTTTTAGATCTCTGATCACTGTTTAGTTATACTTTTACTTCGTTATCGTAATTTATAGTGTTCAAATTCAAATGATAAGTAAATAAAATATATTATTTTATTTATTCTTAGTGTTAATGAAGTATAATAAGCGTGTTAGGAAGTCAAGCAGCTCATAATGCATCTATAATATCTATTTTATATTCATGTGAAAACATCTGGATTTATTCTAGTTCATCACCAACGCTACATTTTACTAGATAGTGTGTTTGTGTGTGTGTATATATGTATATATATATGTGTGTATATGTATGTATGTATGTGTGTATGTATGTATGTATGTATGTGTGTATGTGTCTTTTTTTTAATGAACATTTTAAAGTAAAGCTGAATACAAACGTTTGCTTCAGTTTGTTGTCGATCAGCTGGTTTCTGTTGTTGTTGTTGAACTTTAACTAAACAAGTCTATAATATTTATGAGACTGGATATGACTTTCTTCCGTGTTTCATGTTCTTTTCATGATCAGCATCTTGAACTCGAGGTTTCTGTTCCCGTTGAAGTAAAAGAGAGCGAGTGGGCGAGAGACTCTGTAAAGAGAGAGATTTTATATTTTAACTCAAAATGATGCTGACTCGTCCAGACAGAGAAACAGGAAGTAAGTGTTGCCGACGGCGACGGCTGGCCTTCTCGTTAATGTTGCCCTGATCTAATTGGCCGACGTCAGACCGCTCCGATTGGCTCGCTCTGCCTCCCGTCGCCTCGGGCCCGAGAGCCAATCGGATTACAGCTGGTTTCTGCTGCTTTCAATCCTCAAAGTGCATCTCTGAGATTTGGTTATTTTTATCGGCTCAGTGTGAAACTAGTTTACATTTAATCAGGTTGTCTCTATAAACATTAAGCCGAACGACGGATGATCAGCTCCTGTTTGTTCGTGCTCGTCGATGTTCAGACTCAGCCTTCAACTTCTGCAGCGTCTGTTCTGACTCCATCTTTATTTTACAGTCACAGATTAAAGAGATGACGACTGTAAATTCACTCCCCGGCAGCAACATATTTCCTGTTTACATCCTCCCTCCCCCAAAGCATTATGGGAACTGCTGTTCTAAAACTTAATTGATGAGCCTGTGTCTTGCAGCCATGGACCACATGGACCACATGAACCACATGAACCACATGAACCACAGCGCCATGGACCACCATCACAACACCGTGGCTCCGCCCCTAACCACCGGCGGACACGACCACGGAGGCGGAGGAGGAAATGGCGGGGGCCATGGCGGACACGAGGGCATGGGAGGGATGGTGAGGGGTTCATTACTGCCACGTGCTACATCATGCTAATATAACTGTAGCGTCATGGTGGTTAACGCCTACAGGTGATGCTAGCATGCTAATACGATAGCTACATATAGCGTGAAGCTAACGTCTTGGTTGTCGTTGACCAGGTGATGACCTTCTACTTTGGCTACAGCAACGTGGAGCTGCTGTTCACCGGCCTGCTCATCAACTCACCTGGAGGTACTTATAAATCTGAATTTTATAGCATTTATATTACGTTTGTTTACATATTAAACTTGTTTTACTTGCTTACTTTTTTTTATTATAATTTCATAGTTTTTCTTGACTTTTTTTATATTTTGTGTGAACATTAACTCCTCCCCTCTTCTCCCCTCGTCCAATCAGAGATGGTCGGGGCTTGTATTGGTGTCTTCCTATTGGCCGTGCTGTACGAGGGGTTGAAGATGGGTCGAGAGACGCTGCTGCGTCGCAGTCAGGTCAACGTCCGCTACAACTCCATGCCGCTGCCGGGGGCTGATGGGACGGTGCTGATGGAGACGCACAAGACGGTTGGGTAGGTGGCTAACGCTAACAACAATACATGCACAACAGGAAGTGGTCACATGTAGGCGACGTGTTGGGGCGAAATGTTAGCGACGTGTTGGCGACGTGTTGCTGAAATGTTGGCGACGTGTGACAGTAACTGAAATCACATTCATGTGATGTAAATGTCATGTGTTCACTGTCAGCTCAGTGATTGACGGTCAGTGTTTGGAGGCGGTGGAGCGTTCTGTTGGACTAAAGTCCCGCCTCTCACGAAACTTTGTCAGGTAACTGTAGAGTTCAGGTCCCGGTTCTGGTTCTGGTTCTGGTCTCTATCCTGGTCCTTTACCTGCTGTTTGAGATGCTCTGATGAGACTAAAACTGAGGATTTGATCCATTTTGAGGATGCATAATTAATGAGTATCAGCAGGTTCTGATTGGAGCATCTCAATACTTCAGCACAGGAAGTCTCTCATAGGAACTCCAGTGTGTTGAGGGCTGGTGACCTAACCCTCAAGCTAATACTGATGCTAACATTAATTGTCACACAAACAAAATATTAAACCTATCTAGAGAGATAATGTGGACAGTAATGCTAACATGGTGCATTAGCAATGATGCTACACTAATAACACAATATATAATGTTATGCAGAAGCTAACAGTGGTGTGGAGCTACATCAGGTGTTTAAGATGGGGGAGTTTTAAAGCTAACAGCTTGTTGACATGTTGCAATGCTAACACTGCTACTAATAGTAAGTTAGCTATTTTCAGCTTAACATGAAACTGTATTTCTGTTTAATAGCTATAATGCTAATGTTAAAATTAAGTGCATGCATGCTAACGCTAACAGACATCATGTTAATAGCAATAATGCTAACCCCTCGTCTCGTCCTCAGGCAGCGGATGATAAGCCCCGCCCACTTCCTGCAGACCCTGTTGCACATCGTTCAGGTGGTGGTCAGCTACTTGCTGATGCTCGTCTTCATGACCTACAATGCCTACCTCTGCATCGCCGTGGCAGCCGGCGCTGGCATGGGCTACTTCCTGTTCAGCTGGCGGAAGGCGGTGGTCGTCGACATCACCGAGCATTGTCATTAGCTAACGTACGTTAGCATTCGATCGGGACGTTTGATTTCTGCTTATCACAATCGTAAAGATGCTAACAAACACTTTCGCTCTACGTTAGCGCGCTAGCTAACCAGAATGTTAGCGCGAAAAACGAGACACTAAATTACAAACGTTACCCGGTAACCATGGTAACGCCTCTTTGTAGGTTAACTTGCACACTAACGTCTGTAGTTAGCGGTTAATGAATCCGACAAGCACTTTTTTTTGTCAGGTTTTTTATTTTTCTGAACTCCAGCTGGTGAATGAGCCGACCAATCACAGCTCGGATCACCTCAGAAGGTTCTGATTGGCCAAATCACATCTTACTGTCTTTATTTCCATTTTGGTGCCATGACAACGGGCAGATTAGTGTTAGCTGCTGTTAGCCAAAATGTTAGCATACGTAGCTTACGTATATATACAAATTGGGTTTTTAGCATTGTTAGCCATCAGTCATAAAAACAGTATTTAAACATTTATTTTAAATATAATTTATTAATGAATAGATGTTTCACAAAAGTTTTAATTTAGATTTTTATTATTTAAATAGAATTATTAAAAATAACATTTTAGATTTTGGTTGCAGTTCAATAAAAACACCTTCTCCACTAAACAATGAGCCAAAAGGATCAGACGATTTATATTTGAAGAATTAAAATATAAAACAAAGTATCCGTCTTAAATTATTTTCAACATCCTTTTTTTTGGGGGGAGAATTCCTGTTGGTCGTCGAGCCGTTTTTTTTTAAACAAACATTCTTTGATTTTAAGTATTAAACATAAACTTTTTCTCTGTTTTCTTGAAAGAAAAAAAAAAACGTCTTCAATCAAATCAAATTTTTTAAAACATATTTTGTGTTTTTATGTCGTTTCTCGGCCGTCGGCCTTAAACCCGACACCTGTTGCCTTAAAGTGTCCGACTAACGTCCTGATATCAAACCGACATGAAGGCCAGTGTTCTTCTTCCGGTGCTGCTCTTCAACATCATGTCTGTCAACGTGGAGGCTTCGCCGGTTTCACTTTAGTACAACTTGAAAGCTCTTTTACTTTTGTAGTTTCCCGAGGATAAATGTGTCGTCGGTGGGGGTCAAAGTTCAGCAGGAAGAAACCGTCATCAGTGAGGAAAGACCAAAAATAAAGTCAACATTTTGACCGGTTCCTAACTTTGATTAACTTTTCTTTCGGGCTGAAGTTAAACTCCAGAGACGTCGTTGTGATTTATTGTGATTTTTTTTTTTGTTGTTGGATCGATTCACACTGACAGGTGGGCGGAGTTTACTTACTGGACCAATCAGGTAGCAGGGACAGAGGGAAGTTACTGTATTTTTACTCAAAATAAAATAAAAAAAAAAACAAAAGTGTCGACATGCCTGTGATCGGTGTGTCGGACGTCTTCGTGTTGGTAGACGTCCCGTCGGCTTCAGGTTGAGTCTCAGTGTGAATCTGTTGATGTCTTGTTGTTCAAAATGAAGATTTCTGAGTAAAACTGTCTGTGAAGGAAACTGTTCGTCAGAATATTAAATGTTTTAATTGTCACAAATGCTGGAATTATTGAAAAAAAAAACAGAATAAAGTTTATAAAGAAGCTCGTCGTCGTCTCGTCTGTACGAAGCAACTGAACCTCAGAATAACACAGCTGGTAATAAAACAACCAAACAGTCATGACTTATTTAAAGACGTTTGGTTGTTATTAGTATTTTATGAGAAACCTCTTTATCATATATTATATAGAGGACCAGGACTACACCGAGGTCTATAGAGGACCAGGACTAGACCGAGGTCTATAGAGGACCAGGACTAGACCGAGGTCTATAGAGGACCAGGACTACACTGAGGTCTATAGAGGACCAGGACTAGACCGAGGTCTATAGAGGACCAGGACTAGACCCAGGACTAGAAGTCTATAGAGGACCAGGACTCACCGGGGTCTATAGAGGACCAGGACTACACCGAGGTCTATAGAGGACCAGGACTACACTGAGGTCTATAGAGGATCAGGACTACTGAGGTCTTTGGGGGACCACCTGCAGGACTACACTGAGGTCTATAGAGGACCAGGACTACACTGAGGTCTGAGGACCAGGACTAGACTGAGGTCTATAGAGGACCAGGACTACACTGAGGTCTATAGAGGATCAGGACTACACTGAGGTCTATAGGGGACCAGGACTAAACTTAAGTTACATTTTTTTAAAGTGATGAACACATTAATGTGTCAATAATCATAATTAAATGATATAACATTGACTTTACTGCAGTATGAGTACTTTTACTTTTGGTACTTTAAAGGTATTTGATGCTAAAACTTGTTAATTTACTTTCCACTTAGTTTTTTCTTGTAACAGAGTATTTATAAATACTTTAGATCTGAGTACTTTTTACATTGTGTATTATATTCTGCTCTTCTTCTGCTGGCCTTTAGGGGGCAGCAACGCGCCGCCGCGCCGCGTGTGAACCGGAAGTAAAGAAGAAGCGCTTCCGGGTCAGGGCTGGATGTTGTTGTGCTGCGGGTCAAACCCATCAGGGACGAATATCCTCCGTTAAGTCGTTCCTCCGGTGTTTCCACCGGGACGGTGGGTGAGCTGATACCCGTTACCCGGCTCTGAGTCTCGGTGCCCCCGCCCCCCGGCCCCGCACCGACCCCCCCCATGGCCTCCAAGCGGCCGGACAGCTTCGACGGGCTCGGCTTCCGCGGCCGCGACGACCCGCTGTACGGAGCGAGCTACCCGGTGAGGAGCGCCGGAGGCCCCGCGGAGCTGCAGCAGCACCACTGGGTCACCACGCCGCCGGACATCCCGGGCAGCCGCAACCTGCATCACCTGGAGCGGACTCCTCAGCGGGACGAGCCGCCGGGGGAGCACGGAGCTCCGGGAGCAGGGTGGGAGGCTCCGGGGCCCGGCGTTCCTCCTGCTGGTGAGGAGGAGGAGGGCGGGGGGGGAGAGGAGGAGGAGGAGGAGGAGAGAGGGGGAGGAGGGGAGGGGAGGAGGAGGAGGAGGGAGGAGGAGGAGAGGGGTGGGGGAGGAGGAGGAGGAGGAAGAGGTGGCGGAGGAGGAGGAGAGGGAGGAGGAGAGGAAGAGGTGGCGGGGGAGAGGAGGGAGAGGAGGAGGAGAGGAGGAGGGGGGGGAGGAGGAGGAGGAAGGGGGGGGAGGAGAGGAGGGGGGGGAGGAAGAGGAGGAGGGGGGTGGAGAGGGGAGGAAGAGGAGGAGGGGGGTGGAGAGGAGAGGAAGAAGAAGAAGACAGGAGGAGAGGAGGAGGAAGAGGGGGAGGGGGCAGGGGGGTGGAGAGGAAGAAGAAGGGAGGAGGAGGGAGAGGAAGAAGAAGGGAGGAGGGAGTAAGAGGGTTAGGAGGAGGAGGTGGGGGGGGACAAGAAGAAGAAGAGGAGGAGGGGGAGGAGAAAGGAGGAAGACAAAAAAAAGAGGAGAAGGATATATATATATATATATATAAATAAATAAACTTTTGATGAATGTTTTCATGACTAAATATTAATGCTCATGTGTTGTTGTTTCTTTCAGAGCAGCTCAATCGATTTGCTGGATTTGGAATCGGACTCGTCAGGTTGGAAATAAATAATTATTAATATTATAATTATTATAAATATATATAATATTATAATTATAGTAAATTATGAAATGTCTTCCTGTCCGACAGCGTTGAATGAAGGACAGCTGTCAATCATCATCAGCCCAAAACTAATTTCTGTCTCTCTCTCTCTGTCTCTCTCCCTGTCTCTCTCTCTGTCTCTCTCTGTCTCTCTCTCTCCCTGTCTCTCTCTCTCTCTCTGTCTCTCTCTCTCCCTGTCTCTCTCTCTCTCTCTCTCTCTCTGTCTCTCTCTCTCCCTGTCTCTCTCTCTCTCTCTCTCTGTCTCTCTCTCTCTGTCTCTCTCTCTCTGTCTCTCTCTCTCTCTCTGTCTCTCTCTCTCCCTGTCTCTCTCTCTCTCTCCCTGTCTCTCTCTCTCTCCCTGTCTCTCTCTCTCTCTCTGTCTCTCTCTCTCTCCCTGTCTCTCTCTCTCCCTGTCTCTCTCTGTCTCTCTCCCTGTCTCTCTCTGTCTCTCTCTCTCTCCCTGTCTCTCTGTCTCTCTCTCTCCCTCTGTCTGTCTGTCTCTCTCTGTCTCTCCCTGTCTCTCTCTCTCTCTCTCTCTCCCTGTCTCTCTCTCTCTCTCTCTCTCTCTCTCTCTCTCTCTCTCTCTGTCTCTCTCTCTCTCTCTCCCTGTCTCTCTCTCTCTCTCTCTAGTCTCTTCACAGAGAACGTCATCGCTCATCCCTGTATCGTCTTCCGTAGACAGTGTCAGGTATCGGCTTCTTCTCAATAACTGATGAACACGAGTCAACATTAAAATATATAAAATAATATTTATTTATAATTATTATTAAATATTCTCCTTTTTAAAGTTTAATTTTGTCAAATAAAAATTAACAAACTTAAAACATAAATATAAATTATAAAAATTCTGTTAATGATTTAAATGTAATTCTTGTAACATATTTCGTTCATATTAATAATAATAATAATATTAATGAATGTCTCACCTGTTATTCCGTCCTGCGCTCTGATTGGCTGTCGGTCTCAGGTGAACTACCACGCCCGCTGTTACCACCTGACCCCCTTCAGCACCGTCGCCGTCATGTACTCCATCACCAAGGCTCAGGTGAGACGCCTTCATGGCTCAAGACAGAAGCACTAATTAAATGATTAAAACATTTAATAAATAAGAAATATTCAGAAAATTTGTCATAATAAATGAAAAAAACATTCCAATATTAATCATATAAATTAATTAAATTAAAATAGTTTTAATGTATGTCATTAAAGATTTTTTTTCATTATTAAATAATCAATGATAAATACACATTGATATTTTATATATTATTAAATATAAATACAGTTTTCAATGCAAATGAATAATCAATATTTTACAATTAAAATATGAGCTGAAAATAATGAATGTAAATGCAATAAGTCTGCTCGAGGATCAATAACATGTTGTTGTTGTTTTTGTCCAGGGGCTGAAGGCCCTGTGGAAGGGGATGGGCAGCACCTTCATCGTTCACGGCATCACGCTCGGAGCCGAGGGCGTCATAAGCGAGTTCACGCCGTTACCACGGTAACTAACACAGACTGGAGTTCCTCAGTAGTATTATATAATAAGTACTACTGTTCTTCAGACACATTACTTCAGTGTAATGAGTGTCACTGCAGAATTATGGTAGTATTATAGTATTATCACTGTAGTATTATAGTAGTATCACTGCAGTATTACAGTAGTATTATAGTAATATCACTGTAGTATTATAGTAATATCACCATAGTATTATAGTTGTATTATAGTAGTATCACTGCAGTATTACCGTAGTATTATAGTAATATCACCGTAGTATTATAGTTGTATTATAGTAGTATCACTGCAGTATTACCGTAGTATTATAGTAATATCACTGTAGTATTATAGTAGTATTACTGTAGTATTACAGAGTGTTTTCTGTCTGCAGGGAACTTCCTCACAGGTGGAGCTGGAAACAGCTGGCTGGACATTTACTGCTTAAAGGGTCAGTCCTCTTCTTCTACTGATGTATATAATTAACCTATTTCTTCTTCTACTGATTTATTTAATGAACTTATTTCTTCTTCTACTGATTTATATAATTAACTTATTTCTTCTTCCACTGATGTATTTGTTCTCTCATCTGCAGGTTAACAGCTGTGGTGGCTCTTCCCTTCTACTGTGCCAGCCTCATCGAGACCGTCCAGGTGATTATTGACTAATGATTAATGTTCTTTATGGAGCTCCAATCAGCTGCTGTTAATTAAATCAGAATCGGCTTTATTTGACCAAATATGCTGCACATACAAGGATTCTCTCAAAGAAGTCAAGTAAAATGTGTATATATATATATATATATAAAAAAATATATATATAAATATATATATAAAAAAATATATATATATATATATAAAAATATATATATATATATATATATATATATATATATATATATATATATAAAAATATATATATATAAAAATATATATATATATAAAAAAAAAAATTTTTTTTTTATATATATATATATATATATATATATATAAATTATATATATATATATATATACATAAATAAAAAATGCATGGAGGTTGACGCTATGATTCCTGCAGAGTGAGATCGTGCGTGACGACTCGTCCTCCGGGCTGCTGGACTGCGTGCGTGAAGGTCTGACCCGGTTGTTGGGCGTCGGCGCCCCTCACAGTCACCGCCTGCTCCCCCTCAGCTCTCTGCTGCTCCCCGCCGCGCTGCACGCCATCCTGCGCTACGCCATCGCCTCGTCCGTCCAGCGGGTGGCGCTGTGGCTCCACCAGCGGGGCCGGAAGCAGCGCGCGGACCCGTCCAACCCGCTGGACGCCTACTTCCCCGAGCTGGCGGCGGCGTGGGCCGGCTCCCTGGTGGCCGACGTGCTGCTGTTCCCCCTGGAGACGGCGCTGCACCGCCTCAGCCTGCAGGGCACGCGCACCATCATCGACGCCACCGACGGCGCGGTGGCCGGCAGCCCGCTGGTGCTGCCCGTCAACACGCAGTACGACGGCTTCTCCGACTGCCTGCACGCCATCCGCCGCAAGGAGGGCCCCGCCGGCTTCTACCGCGGCTTCGGGGCGCTGGCGGCGCAGTACGCGCTGCACGGGGCGCTGCTCGCCGCCGCCAGGACGCTGCTGAGGCTGCTGCTGCTGGAGGGCCGGGCCGGGTAGCTCGCGGCTCGCGGCTCCGCTTCAAGTTCAGCTTCATGACGTCATGACGACTCACTTCACCTCCTTTCAGTTCTTACTGTTCCGCTCAGAATAAAACTGATGCTTCACACTTCACCTCCTTTCAGTGGTTTCACACTTCATATTTCCTTCGTTAGAAATCTCCCGGTCATGTTTAGCCTAGCTTAGCACAAAGGCTGGAATCGGCGGGAAAAGTGTTAGCATAGCTTAGCACAAAGGCTGGAAGCGGGGGGAAACTGTTAGCCTAGCTTCATGAAAACAGAAATAAATCGGCCTTCCAACAACAACGAGGTCTGATTCACCTGTCGAACGTCTGTATCGCGTCCTGATGTCACTTCCTGCCTTCAAACAACAAACGGTTGTGTGTTGCCATGGAAACGCGATGTCACTTCCTGTTCCAGCATGACAGCATGACCCCGTGTTGAAAGTATACGTAATAGAAGTCCAGATATCCATGAAAACTTAGAGTGAAGCCACTTTTTATTTGTATAAAGTTGTAAAAAAATGGAAAATCTATTATAATAAATTATATGTGATCCATAATTATTCAAATCAATATTCAAATGAAATGAGTGAAGAATAAATTGATCGGTTGAATCGGAGACGGAAGTTGGTGTTGATTTATTTTTCAAAATAAAGGTTTGGAAAATCAATGCAACGTTTTCAACAGTCTGAAAGATAATTAAAGTGTTTGTATCTTTTTAAAATACAGCTGAAGTCTGCACTTGTTCATATTTTGTTGTATTCTTTGTTGTAAATGTCGCTTGTTGAAACTTTGCACTTTGTGCTGCAGAAAAATTGAATCTGAACTCTGAATTTTTTTTTCTCTGTAAATTTGTTTTCATGTGAAATAAAACCAAATGAGACGACGCTGCTTTTTTCAATTTAATCCACAAGAATAAATTAATTAATACAAATACATGTGAATACACAGACACATTACCACGTCCACAATAGATTACTCAAATAGTTTTAATAGAAATAAATATTAAATGTTATTTAAGCACTGAAAAGCAGGTTACTGTGTTTAGTTTATATGTTCTACATCTTATACTTATTTTTCTTAGGTTTTTATTGTTTTACTTACCGTGTCTTACTTTTTGTAAGTCCAGACAAGTTATACATTATTGATTCTTTTTTTTGATCACTATTTAAAATTATGAATTTTATTTATTATATTTTATATTTTATTTTGTATTCAACTATTCACTTATATATATTAACAAACATTTAAATCTTAATAAATCATTGACCAGTTTTAAGTTATGTACAAGCGGAACCTTCGTCCTCAGAGCGGAACCTTCGTGCGCGCGGTCCTTGTTCCCAGTCGGATCCAGTTTCTCGGCGCTCCTCCATGTGTTTTCCCTCCCGGTGCAGCTCCGTCGTCCCGGTTGGTGTGTTTGGGTTAGCTTGTGTTTATTCGGTGGACTCCTCGCCGTTACCGTCATGCCGGGCGGCAGCTCTTTGTTCTCCGGCTTCCGGGTTCTGGGTCTTTACTCCAACCACGTGCCGCACGCGCTCCGGTTCCACAAGAAGCACCGCGAGTTCTACGTGGTGACGTCAGTCGGGCAGTGTTTCCACACGTACAACGTAAGTGTGTGTGTGTGTGTGCGTGTGCGTGTGCGTGTCTGTCTGTCTGTCTGTCTGTGTGTGTGTGTGTGTGTGTGTGTGTGTGTGTGTGTGTGTCGTACAGATTGTCAACATCGACACAACACATTAATATCAGATCAACTGTCTGTCTCTCTCTCCTCACCTGTCTGTCTCTCTCTCTCCTCACTTGTCTCTGTCTGTCTCTCTCTCTCCTCACCTGTCTGTCTCTCTCTCTCCTCACCTGTCTGTCCTCTCTCTCCTCACCTGTCTGTCTCTCTCTCTCTCCCTCACCTGTCTGTCTCTCTCTCTCCTCACCTGTCTGTCTCTCTCTCCTCACCTGTCTGTCTCTCTCTCTCTCACCTGTCTGTCTGTCTCTCTCTCTCTCCTCACCTGTCTGTCTCTCTCTCTCTCCTCACCTGTCTGTCTCTCTCTCTCTCCTCACAGCTGTCTGTTTCTCTCTCTCCTCACCTGTCTGTCTCTCTCTCTCTCTCCTCACAGCTGTCTGTCTCTCTCTCTCTCCTCACCTGTCTGTCTCTCTCTCTCTCCTCACCTGTCTGTCTCTCTCTCTCCTCACACCTGTCTGTCTCTCTCTCTCCTCACCCTTACACACACACACGTTACATTACATTTCATTTAGCAGACGCTTTTATCCAAAGCGACTTAAAATGTGTGTGTGAGTGTGTGTGTGTGTGTGTGTGTGTGTGTGTGTGTGTGTGTGTGTGTGTGTGTGTGTGTGTGTGTTATTGTTCAGGAGGTCCAGATGATTTCAACATAATAACAATGAGTCCATCGATGTTTTGATTACTTTCAGGTGAACAGATTGGGGATCGTGTCCGTCAGTGAGTACATTTACATATATTTAAACTGTATATCCCTATATATTAACAGCCTGTCCGATGACATCAGCGTTGTGGCAGCAGACAGGATGTTGGTGTTCGCCGCCGCCGGACGAGACATCAGCGCCTTCGCCCGCAACAAAGAGGTCAGGGAACTTTATTTAGATATATTTATTTAGATATAAAATAATAGGATTTCAAGAAATGATAATAAAAACACTAGAAAAGTATTTTGAGCCCGCTTGCCCTCCGTACAGGTGGTGATGCGTTACCATGGACACAAACAGGAAGTGCGCCTGCTGCTGCCTCTGGGCGATCAGCTGATCTCGGCCGATGGCGGCGGTGATGTCATCGTGTGGGATGTTCAGGAAGGGGGTAAGGGGGCGGGGCTTCACGTATTCTCTGCAGTTCCTCTCTTTTACCCCTCTTGTTACCCATCATGCCTTGCTCTCTCTCTCTCTCTCTCTCTCTCTCTCTCTCTCTCTCTCTCTCTCTCTCTCTCTCTCTCAGACGTCTACCTGCGGCTGCAGTTTGACCCCGCCTCCTTCGACGTGTCGGCCATGATGCACCCCAGCACCTACCTGAACAAGGTGCTGCTGGGGAGCTCCCAGGGTGCACTGCAGCTCTGGAACATCAAGACCAGGTGAGCGTGTTAGCGTGTTAGCATGTTAGCTTCAGGTCTCACCTGAAGGGTAAAAGAAGAAACGGTAGTAGTAGTACAGTTGTAGTAGTAATACAGTTGTAGTAGTACTCTCAGCAGTACTGTACATGGTGACAGGATTACTGTGGTGGTAGTACTCTCAAGACTCACAGTAGTATATAAACTAGTAGTACATAAGCTAGTAGTATCATATAAAGTAGAAGACTAGCAACAATAGTAGTAGAACATAAACTAGTAGTATTTGCAGTAGTACTATCAGAGAAGGAGTGTTACTGTACTAAAAGTACTCAGTGTTAGTATCAGTACTCTCAGTAGTACCTCTCTTTCTCTAGCTCCTCCAGGTATTCAACGTGTAGTAGTACTACAAGAGTAGTACTTCTAGTGTAAATAAACAACGTGTTGAGTCTCATTGAAGAAAACACACTTCATGACTGAATACTGTGTTTTATACTTTCATCTTAAGGATGTATTCAAATGTAAACTCATCTCATTCAACAGATCAACAATAATTAATTAATTAATTAATTAATTAATTATTCAGTTTTTTAATATTGTTTGTTTTTGTCTTCAGTAAGTTGTTGTTCTCGTTTCCCGGCTGGTCGGCTGGAGTCACAGTTCTGCAGCAGGTCAGTTACTCACCAACACCAATATTTAAAACTCATAAAGTATTTGTTTTATCACTTTTATTTTATTTAGAAAGAACATATCTTTTTAATATTTTAATTTGAAAATGTTTTAATCAACAAACATTAAACAGAGAAAAAGGACAAATTGAAGATATAATAACAAAACAGAAATGTGTTGTTTAATTGTTTTATTTGTTTTGTTTTGTTTTATTGTATTATCTGTAAAATAAGTATTTCATAAAGTTCCTGTGTTATAATTACATTTAAACAATATAACATTTTAATTTAAAATCTTGATTATTATTGTAACTTGAATACATTTTAAATAAAGTTAAAGTTATTTGAACGTTGCTAACAGGAATACATTTATTACGTGCTTTTATTAATGATTCATAAAAAATTTCCCAGAGTCCCGCGGTGGACGTGGTCGGCGTCGGCACGGCGACGGGACGCATCATCATTCACAACATCCGATTGGACGAGACACTGATGAGCTTCACGCAGGACTGGGGACCAATCAGCACGCTCGCTTTCAGAACAGGTAGAGATATTCAGATATTAGTATTATTATTATTTTATTAGTAGTAGTAGTATATTAATAATATTGTTATTGATTAATCTCGGCACATAAATTCACATTTTGCAATTTTTTTTTATTTGGTCGTAAACCTTCTGTTCTTAATGTCTCTCACTTCTATTCAAATAAATTCAAATAAACTTTATTGACACAAACAAAACCCTGTTGCCGCTCTCTGTCGGTCAGACGGTCCTCCGATCGTGGCGTCCGGCAGCCCTCAGGGCCACATTGCATTCTGGGATCTGGAACGCCGTCAGCTGGTCACTCAGCACAGACACGCCCACAGAACAGCCGTCGCCGCGGCAACCTTCCTGCACGGCGAGCCGCTGCTGATCACCAACGGAGCCGACAACGCCATCAAGGTACAGCAGATCATTTATGATATGTTATTATAATAATAATAATATATAATTATAATAATAATATATAATTATTATAATATAATAATAAAATATTATTATTATTATTATTATTATTATTGTTATTATTATTATATATGAATATAATTATATGAATGTAAAGCTGATCAGTACTTCATAATGGAATGTTTTTTTTTGTCACTTACATTTTTATTCATTTGGGTATATTAACATTATACATGGATAAAAACAATTAGGTTTGTCAGACAATAATCAAGTAAATAAATAAAAATATTAATAATATTAATAAAAAGAAATACAAACAAATAATGTTATGTTAATTTCTTTCTGATAATTTATAGATTTTTTTAATTTTAGTTTTATTGATGATCTCCTCATCAAAGTTTCCTCCTCCACTAATAATAATAAATATATGTATAATTATTTCCAGGTGTGGATATTTGACCAGGAGGGGGGGGCACCCCGGTTGCTACGGAGTCGTCAGGGCCACAGTGCCCCGCCCACCACCATCCATCACCACGGCAACGACGGAAAAAACATCCTCACTGCTGGTAAATAAATATAATCTTTTAATTTATTTATTTAATAATAATTTATTTTCTTTAACTGAAATAAAATGATATATATATATATATATATATATATATATATATATATATATATATATATATAAATAAATAAATAAATAAATGTGTTTAGAACTGGTAGGTGTGTGTGTGTGTGTGTGTGTGTGTGTGTGTGTGTGTGTGTGTGTGTGTTTTCTCCAGGCTCCATCAACAAAAAGAAGGAGCAGAAGAAGAAGAAGGGGTTGTCCTACGAGGCGCTGCGTCTTCCTGCCATCACAGCGTTCTCCTCAGGTATGACACACTCATACAGACACACACACACACACACACACACACACACACACAGATACATACAGACACACGGAGACACACACACACACACACACACAGAGTTTAAACCTGTCTCTCTCTCAGCTGCCGCTCGTCAGTCGGACTGGGATGGCATCGTGGCGTGTCACCGCGGTCGCCTGGCAACCACCACGTGGAACTACCAGCGGTGCACCATGGGAGTTCATCACCTGACGCCGCCGGCCGCCCGCGGGACCGAAATCGCCACGGTAACGGCCCGTTTCACACCCGTGCTTCTCTGAGCTCCTCCCCCTATGTTCTCTGAGGGTCACGTGACTTCCTGTCTCTGTTCCCAGGCCGTCGACATCACTTCCTGTGGTAACTTCGCCGTGATTGGCTCGTCGTGCGGCCGCGTCGACGTCTACAACCTGCAGTCCGGCCAGCACCGCGGTTGCTACGGCAACGATGAGAAAGGTGCGTTCACCTGTTCTCGTCTGTGATTGGTCGATGCTGTGTCTCCATCTGTCATTAACCCCGCCCCCTCTTCTCCAGCTCACAGCGGGGCGGTGCGAGGCGTCGCCACCGACACCCTCAACCAGCTGACACTCACCGCAGGCTCTGATTGGCTGCTCAAATTCTGGCGCTTCAAGAGCAGGAAACAGGAAGACCAGCTGAAGCTACATGCTGCGCCAGCTAGCATGATGCTACACAGAGACAGGTAGCTAACAGTTAGCATGATGCTACATAGAAACAGGTAGCTAACAGTTAGCATGATGTCACACAGATTCAGGTAGCTAACAGTTAGCATAATGCTACACAGATACAGGTAGCTAACAGTTAGCATGATGTCACAGATTCAGGTAGCTAACAGTTAGCATGATGTCACAGAGATGGCTAACAGTGTTTTCTGTTTCTGTTAGCGGGATGATAGCATTAGCGCTGGATGACTTCACGCTGCTGGTGGTCGACATAGAAACCAGACGGATCGTCAGGAAGTTTGCCGGTCACCACGGTAACATCAACGACATGGTGGGTCCTGGAGAGCTAATGCAGCTAGCAACCTGCTAACGATGTTCAATATGAGCTAGCATGCTAACAGACCTCTCATGCTAACAGCGTTATTATAATTTTATTGTTTCTTCCTCAGACGTTCAGCCCCGATGGCCGCTGGCTGATTACCGTGGGGATGGACTGCACCATTCGTACCTGGGACCTCCCCTCTGGATTGTGAGAATGGACCAGTCCACTTCACCTGCGCTCCTCAACACCTCCATTATACTGACACTGTTTTAACTTTATAAACATGATACGTTTACTGCTTCTTCACATAATCACATGAATATAATATTAATGAGTTGAACAATTACGTTTCTTCTTCTCTAGTCTCGTCGACTGCTTCCTGGTTGCCATGGCGCCGGTGGGCGTGTCCTTGTCGCCGACGGGCGACTTCATGGCGACGGCTCACGTTGACAGTCTGGGCGTTTACCTCTGGTGAGAACCAATCAGATGTGTTTATGTTTGTAAAGATGACATCACTGATCTCCGTGTTTGAGTCACGGTCAGCTGATCTTCTGAAGCAGCCAATCACAGTGCAGCTCTCCTCCCTCAGGACCAATAAGAGTCTTTGTGGGCCCGTGGGGCTCCGCCCCCTCCCAGCTGACTACCAACCAACCGAGGTGACCCTGCCGGGGGTCACGGTGGACGAGTCGGAACAGGAAGTGACATCAGAGGGGGTTGATGGCGCGTACGAGTCAGCTGAACAGTTGGGGGCGGAGCTTGTGACTCTGTCTCTGCTGCCGGAGTCTCGATGGAAAAGTCTGCTGTACCTGGACAACATCAAGGTGAGTCTGAGGAGTCCCAGGTGAGTCCTCAAGCCTGATCTGGAGTCAGTGCTTACAGCTTTATATGAAATATGGTCATTTATATACAAACGACATCATTGTGTGTGTGTGTGTGTGTGTGTGTGTGTGTGTGTGTGTGTGTGTGTGTGTGTGTGTGTGTGTGTGTGTGTGTGTGTGTGTGTGTGTGTAGAGGAGGAATAAACCTATAGCTCCGCCTGCTGCTCCAGCTGCCGCTCCGTTCTTCCTGCCAACGCTTCCTGGTCTCACGCCTCGATTCACGTTGCCCACGGCAACCGAAAAGGAATCACAGGTAAAGCTGGTAAACCTTCAATTCTTCTTCTGGGTTTTCTTCTTTCACACAGTCAGTAAACAATAATAATTGTTGTTGTTGTTGTTCCAGTCGAAGCTGCTGAGTTGGGGCTTGATGTCTCAGAGGTCAGAGTTCAGTTCTGATCTGGAATCCGCTCTCGAGTCTGGATCATGTGAGTGTTTCATTAAATAAATAAACAATAAAATGTTTAGTTTCACATCTCAATATTCAAAATATTTGTTTACATTTGTTTCATTTTAGGTATTTTTTTAATTTGTTAAATAAATGTGATTTCATCTGTTTTTTTGTGTTAAAATGTGCTTGTTTTATTGAATTGATTTGTTTCATGTTTTAGATTTTTATCAAGTTTACACATTCATTATTTTTCCTTTTTTTTTTTTTTAAGTGAATGTTATCATTTAGTGGTTTTTAAATGTTTTTATTTTGGTTTTTAAATTTTGTTAAAAAGTTAAATAATACTTTTTTCATAAATGACATTTCATCCTGTTTATTTTTTTCTTTACATTGTAAAATATTTTTGATAATATGTCGGTTATTTAAAAATATATATTATTCTTGTCATTAACTTTGGATTTGTTTGTATTAAAAGGTTTTTTAATTTATATATAATAAAGTTAAAATAAAGTGCTTACAATTGTTTCTGAATATTTAATATCTATAAACATGTTGGTGGATAATATTTGATCTGTATGAATTCATTTAAAATAATTATTATTAAGTGAGAATAAGAACTTTTGAAACGTTTTAATAAATTAATAATTAATAACTCTCTCTCTCTCTCCGTGCAGTCGATCGCCCGGTGCGTCTCCTGAAGGATTGTGGGCCGGCGGCGCTGTCCATCGAGCTCACCTGTCTGACAGCAGAGGGGGGCGGAGCCAGCGGCCTCCTGCTCGCCTTCATTCAAATGATTGACAGCATGTTGTCCAGTGGGCGGGACTTTGACCTGGCTCAGGCTTACCTGGCGCTTTTCCTGAAGGTCAGCCAATCAGAATGCAGCATTTTAAACAGATGTTTGTTGACGTCTTCAGTCTTTTATTGTGTTAATTTATTTTATTTTATTTTTATTTTTTTTCAGCTGCATATCCGCTCGTTGTCGCAGGACTCTGTTGCCATGGCGGCGTTGCTCCGCCTCTCCTCCCGGCTGGAGGCGGGGTGGGCGGGGCTACGTGCATCATTTGACCAATCGCTGTGTCTGCTGTCGTACACCAAGAGTGCCCTACTGTGATACACACACACACACACACACACACACACACACACACACACTGTGTTTTATTAAAAAGTTTTTGATTCGACTTCTCTGCGTCTGTTTGTGTTTATTTTCTTGAAGTACTTCTTACACAGAGTACACAAGTAGTAGGAAGTACAAATGA
The DNA here is from genome assembly GCA_016806645.1 of Ophiodon elongatus. Lineage (NCBI taxonomy): Eukaryota > Metazoa > Chordata > Actinopteri > Perciformes > Hexagrammidae > Ophiodon > Ophiodon elongatus. The sequence goes on along the minus strand of JACSYO010001596.1, from coordinate 91,653 downwards.
GCAGTGAAGTACTTCTTACAGAGTACATGAGTACTAGGAAGTACAAACGAGCAGTGAAGTACTTCTTACACAGAGTACACGAGTAGTAGGAAGTACAAATGAGAAGTGAAGTACTTCTTACACACAGTACACGAGTAGTAGGAAGTACAAACGAGCAGTGAAGTACTTGTTATACACAGTACACGAGTAGTACGAAGTATTTTAAGCACCATCTCATCTCATCAGAGGGTAATATTACAATATTACAAACTAGCTAAGGTTTCTGTTGCTAGGATAGGATAGTACATTTTGCTGATACTTTTACTTCACTTTTTGAACAAAGTACTTTTACTTGCAGTGGAGTATTGTCACAATTTTCACAAATGTAGTATTAGTACTTTTACTTCAGGCCTTAAGACTTCTGACAGTTCTTGTCAGCTGACGTCACATCCTGACCGGAAATCTGCAGCGCTGAGTCAGCTGAGGCTGACCGGAAGCAAAACAAACAGCAGTGAGCATGCGCAGAAGCAGCCTGAGCTCGCGGCGCTGCGGAGGCACCGACTGACTTTATTTCACTTTTAAAAAAAATAAAAAGAGTTTAGTTGATATGTTATATGTTTTTTGCGGCAAACTGAATTCCGACAGCTCCGAGAGCGCGCGGGAGAAGAACCGCACGAGACACGAGGAGCGCGAGACCAGCAGCACTCTGCCCAACGCGGAAGTGCAGTGAGAAAGGTGGGAATTTAAAATATAGTATTAATAAGTAATATATATAAGTTGTATTAATATTATCCGTTTGACTTGTAGAATCGGTTTTACGTTCTACCAGCAGAAGAAAATATTTTGTATTTGTTTATTCACTACTTTTATTAAACAGCACAGTGTTATTACATATATTTTAAAAGTGCCTTTGACACAACAGTGTTTCAGAGTTGTTTAAATTATGTAAATCATTATTCAGAGTTGTATCTGTAAAAGTGTTAAACAGGAAGAAAAAACGAATGATACAGCAGAGTTCAGCTCTTTTGCAGCAGTACAAGTACTATTCTATTCTATTCTAACTTTTATTTTGACTAATAATTAATAAAATGTGACGGGACATTTAGGCAGATGGTGATGTTTTCGTATAAAAGTTTTTAATGTTGACAAACAGCTTTATTGTAGAAACTAAAGATAATTAATTTGTCAGGCTGATATTGAAGCATGTTAAAGATTTAAAGAGCTGAAAACCAGTGAGATTTCTTCTCAATCTGCAGGAAACCACCAGGTATTTAACCACTTGTTGCTCTGGTCGAGTTACCCTGACTTCCAGCACTGCAGCCTACATTTCCCACAATGCACCTGGAGCGTGTGTTTCATCGGAGTGGCTGTTTCAAAGTGTTAAATGTCCTTTTTGCCGGTTTCTCAGCGATGAAGAGGAATCGGCTGCTGGCCTCGTTGGTGGGCGTGACCTTCTGCGTGGCCCTGATGTCACTGTACCGCATGCTGGAGCAGGGGGCGGAGCTTCAGCACCTGGAGACACCTGCTGGACAGGTGGTCAACGTGAGTGGACAGAATGACTCCAGTGTCTATGCTATGAGTCTATGCTATTAACCCGTACGATGAACACCTGTCGGTAGGATATGTCCCGCCTCCAGCAGCAGGTCGACAGGTTGGAGCATCTCCTTCGCGACAACAACCTTCTGGTCGCTGCGCTGCGCGACTCGCTGTTACCCCGCCAAGCATCGCGGGGAAAAGGAGGTGTGGCCAATGTGAGCTCAGACTCCGCCCACAGCCGAGCGGCCGCCCCGCCTGGCTGCCGATTGGCCGAAGATATGAACGACGGAGCCGATGGAGTGCAGGTTAGCTTAGCATATGCTAACAGCTGTTTTTACAGAAAGTACTTTGGAACTGTGCTGAAGTTATTTTAAGTATTTTTTTGTGTATTTATGAACAATATGTTGAAGGTTTTCATACAAACAGAATTTCCTTTGTTGTTTTTATGCAATAAACACCAATAAACACAACAAAACATAAAATAAAAGCAATAAACATAAATATATAGAACGAATAGACTTTGGAGAAGTTTAGACTACATTATATAGATGAATATAAATGTACTTTGGTATTAAAGCTGCTTAATCTCAAAGTAACTTTTGATTTCTTTAGTTTTAAAAGCTTTTTTTTTGTAGCTTTTGATTCATATTTGTGAAGAAATAATGAAAATGGTTTCAGTAGTGAACAGGATGTTCGGTGTGTAGCTTGACTATAAAGACATCTGTGTCTCAGCTGCTGGACGTTTACGACCTGCTGCGGTTCGATAACCCCAACGGCGGCGCCTGGAAACAAGGCTTCGAGATCAGTTACCACGGCAACGAGTGGGACGAGCAGCCGCTGGAGATTTTCCTGGTTCCTCATTCGCACAACGACCCCGGTGAGAAACGCCGAGTTTTGGCCAGATGGTGGCGCTAAAACATCAAAAGTACGCTTTGAACCGTAACTCCCCGGAAACAAAAAAATACCTTTTGAGATTTATTTGGTCACAAATCTGATTTTTCCGCTGCTCCTCCTTCAGATTTTGGGGCAGAACGTTTCAGGAACAAGTTTTTATTTATATATTTATATATTTTTTTCTTTTTACATATTTCTTTTTATTATTATTTATATATATATATATATATTTCTTTATTTTTCTTCTTCTTTTTTTCTTTATTATTTTTAATTATATTATTATTATTTTAGGTGGTGGAGCCTTTACAGGCAGAGGGGGCGGAGCCTTTACAGGCAGAGGGGGCGGAGCCTTTACAGGCCGCAGCTCATTGGCTGCAATTCACTTTGCTGCTTCATAACCTTGTGTGTGTGTGTGTGTGTGTGTGTGTGTGTGTTTTTTTCAGGCTGGTTGAAGACGTTTGAGAATTATTATCATGACCAGACGAAACACATCCTCAACAACATGCTGATCAAACTGTCTGAAGACAGCAGGTACTCATCTTCATCTTCATCTTCTTCAACATGTTTGAGTTCAGACTCAAACATGTCGGTCCGTCTCTCAACACCGTCTCACTTCCTGTCTGTGTCTCATTGGTTCCTACTGAAGACGTAAATCTTTAAAAAGTTTCATCAGTAATTCTCTGTAGTTTTTTATCAAACAAACAGCAGGAAATGGTGTCTTTGTTGGGGACTATTTTCAGCGGCGGATGAATCCACATGTGGCGCTCTAGTGCGTTTGGTCACTTTACTTTGTAGCGTCATTAAATATATTAAATATATAATATTGGAGAAGTGGAGAAGATCTTTGTTTCACGTCCTTTAATCAAACAGCTGTTCTTGGTTCCTGGTTTCTATTTTAATAGTTCATGTTTACAGAAATGATTGACAGCGTCACATGTTCTGTTCTTCAGGAGGAAGATGATTTGGGCAGAAATCAGTTATTTCTCTAAATGGTGGAACGACATCGACAAGCAGAAGAGAGAGATGGTCAAACGGTAACTCTCAGTTCTACAACCCAAACCACCAAACGTCTAACAAATCGGAAAATTAAAAGAAAATATATTTATTTGAAAAAAGGAAATGTCTTTAATTATTTAAAATGTTTTTGTCTTTATTTTTCTTTGAAGAACTTTGTCTCAACTTTCACTTTTCAGTCCGTTTCTCTTCATACGTGAAAATAAACTTAACTTAAATAAATAACACATTTATGATAAAACATCTAAAACTCTTTTGTTATTTATAAGATATTTGTGATTTTCTTACTTCGGCTTCTTTCTTCTCTTTACTTTTTATTTCTATTTTTCTGAAAATAATTTTTTGTCAAATCTTTTTTCAAGTTATTTTATTTTATTTATTTTGTATTATTATTTTATTTTAAGTTTTTGTAGTTTGTTTTTATAATAATAATAATTTTCTTATTTAAAGTATTTAATCAGGTACTTTAATATTCACGTATTATTTAACGATCATGTATTTATTGATTTGTTGATTTTTCTATTCTGTGTTTTCTCGTTTGTCTGCTGCTCTGTGATTGGTCAGCCTGGTGGGGGCGGGGCAGCTGGAGCTGGTGACGGGCGGCTGGGTGATGGCCGACGAAGCGAACTCCCACTACTTCGCCCTGTTGGATCAGCTGATCGAGGGGCACCAGTGGATCCAGCGACACTTGGGTTCATGTCACCTCCGCGACGCTTCCTGTCCTTTCGCTGTGCGTCGCTCAACGCGTCACTCTAAACGTCATCTCTCTGTCCAGGTGTGAAGCCCAGCAGCGGTTGGGCGGTGGATCCGTTTGGCCACTCCCCCACCATGGCCTACCTGCTGAAGGGGGCGGGGCTTAGCAACATGGTCATCCAACGAGTTCACTACGCCGTCAAGAAGCACTTCGCCCAGCAACGGACACTCGAGTTTGGGTGGCGACAGAGCTGGGGTGGGTTATATACCGTATATATATAATATATAAACATTTAATGTCCGTAGGAGATTTATGGGAAATTAAATTAACATATCAAATAAATATAGAATATACAGATGCATGATATAATTAATTACATTATAATAATTTGAATAATAATAGTAATATTTTTAAAGCACTTACACAGTAATAATAAAAAACAATAAAACAGATGAATGAGATAAAATAAACAATAAAACAAAAGTATTTTTTAATTTGAGACAAAATTTTTATTTGAATAGATTAAAATATAACAAACATAAATAATTCAAATCCAGAAAAACATTGGGGGGAAATTTGTCCAAATGATTTAAATTATTAACAAAAAATTAATTAATTTGTTTCTCTAACTCCGCCCACTTCCTTTGTGTCAGACTCCTCCCCCCGTAGTGACATCACGTGTCACATGATGCCGTTCTACAGCTACGACGTGCCGCACACGTGCGGTCCGAACCCGGCGGTTTGTTGTCAGTTTGATTTCCACCGGCTGCCGGGGGGGCGGGTCTCCTGTCCATGGAAGGTATCGGCTCAGCCAATCACAGAGCAGAACGTCAAGGAGCGGTAAGCAGGGGGCAATAATAATAATAATATTTTTATTTTTATTGTATTATATAATCATAATTACAATAATAATATTATATTATAATAATTGTAATAATAATATTTGTTATTATATAATAATAATAATATTACATAAATATTCTAATTCTAATAATAATTAGATTATATAATGATTCTAATTATAATAATTATATACTTTAATTATAATAATAATATTATTATTATATTAAATTATTATTATTATTATGATAATTATAATTATATTATCTAATTATTATAATAACAATAATTTTAATAAGATAATTGTCTCAGAAAGTGCATCCTTAAAACGGCTGATTTTTTAATGGAGTTCTGTAACTTTGAGTTTTCCGACTTTTCTTCTTTCTTTATATTTGAGATATTTTATTTTAATTTTTGCATTCTGACTGATGGCGTTGTGTCGTGGTGGCGTCACGGTGGTGGCGTGGTGTCATGGTGACGGCGCGTCATGGTGACGGCGTGGCGTCATAGTCGTGGCGTCATGGTGACGGCGGTGCGTCATGGTGACGGCGTGGCGTCATGGTGACGGCGGTGCGTCATGGTGACGGCGGTGCGTCATGGTGACGGCGTGGCGTCACGGTGACGGCGTGGCGTCACGGTGACGGCGTGGCGTCATGGTGCGTCTGTCCCCTCAGAGCTCTCCTCCTGCTGGATCAGTACCGCCAGAAGTCTCGTCTCTTCCGCTCTCCCGTCCTCTTCGTTCCGCTCGGCGACTCGTGGAGTCGAGCGAGTGGGACGCTCAGTTCAGTAACTACCAGGTGCTCTTCGACTACTTCAACCAGCACCCGGAGCTCCACGTCAAGGTGAGGCACCTGGGAGGGGGCGTGGCCGGAGGGGGCGTGGCCGGAGGGGGCGTGGTCTGGATGGGGAGGGCGTGGTCATCTGGTCTGAAGAGATAAACAAACAGCTGCTGTCTCTTTAAATGTTTCTTCTCTGGTTTCAGGCTCGTTTCGGGACGCTCTCAGATTACTTCCAAGCTCTTCATCGGCGTCTGAGCGCGGCGGCAACGACTCTGCCGACTCTGCGTGGCGACTTCTTCACGTACGCCGACCGAGACGATCATTACTGGAGCGGATACTTCACCTCCAGACCGTTTTACAAACGCCTCGACAGAACGCTGGAGGCCACGCTCAGGTACCCATCTCACCTGTGACCCAGGTACCAGATCTCACCTGTGACCCAGGTACCAGATCTCATCTGTAACCCAGGTACCAGATCTCACCTGTAACCCAGGTACCAGATCTCACCTGTGACCCAGGTACCAGATCTCACCTGTGACTCAGGTACGTTAATTAATTCATGACTCAGGTACGTTATTTAATTATTGACTCAGGTACGTTCATTAAAATAATGACTCGGGTACGTTATTTAATTAATGACTCTGGTACGTTATTTAATTAATGACTCAAGTACGTTATTTAATTAATGACTCAGGTACGTTATTTAATTATTGACTCAGGTACGTTCATTAAAATAATGACTCGGGTACGTTATTTAATTAATGATCCAGGTTCGTTATCTCTGTCTTCATATTTTGTGTTTTCGTATTACAATTTTTATATTTTTTACTTATTTAATTGTATTTAATAAAATTTGTGACTTAATGTTATATTTGTACTTTTGTTAACATTTTATTCCCTCTAACTGTTTTTAAAGAAGTTCTTTCTCTCCGACAGAGCGACAGAAATCCTCTTCAGCTTGACGTTGGCTGAAATGCGGCGTTTCCGTGGTGACGGCCGTCTGGTCGATGATTTCCCGGCACGCGAACACTTCCAGCGTCTGACGGCGGGGAGGCGGAGCTTAGCGCTGTTCCAGCACCACGACGCCGTCACCGGCACCGCCCGCGACGCCGTGGTGGTCGACTACGGCACCAGGTGACTACTTTCTCTTAGCAACCTAGCCTGTTAGCATTAAGCACATTAGCTTAACAGGTGAGGTTAAAACATATTAGCTTGTTAGCATCTAAGCTACATATATAAAGCTGAGCAAGAAAGTTTTGACAACATTTATTTTGGTAATTCAATCTAAACAGTCGATTGTGTTAGTATTTTAGCTTTGCATGTTTACTAGAAGGTATTAGCATGTTAACTAGCAGGTGTTAGCATGTTAACTAGCAGATGTTAGCATGTTAACTAGCATGTTAATTAGCAGGTGTTAGCATGTTAACTAGCAGGTGTTAGCGTGTTAATTAGCATGTTAGCTAGCAGGTGTTAGCATACATTAATGTATTATTAACTGAATTTTGTTGAGTGTAATTAAATAAACACAGTTTAAACAAAGTTTAAAATAATGTTTTACTTTATAAATGTTTATCCTACATTTGATTTGTTTATGTTTTATTTTTTCTTAATTATTTTATATATAATTATTATATATAATATTATTTGTTCCCACACAGTTTCTTGGTTATTTTTCCAGATTTCAGATGTATTTATAAATTGAGCTTTTATTTTCAGTGTTAGCATACGTAGCACATGGAGCTCTTTAGCATCTTGAGCGTTAGCATGTGTTTGTTTGTCCCTCCATGCTTTCAGTTGAAGGACGACGTCGCCACGGAAACGGTTTCAGGTACCGCCGGCTTAGTGTGAGCCGTTAGCATTAGCTTCCCATCACACCCATTCATTTAGCATTAGCTTCCCATCACACCCATTCATTTAGCATTAGCTTCCCATCACACCCATTCATTTAGCTTTAGCATCTAACATTCACTTCCCGTTTCAGTAACGTCTTTGTTTGTGTTTCATAAGTAAAGTTATGATGTTTGTGTTTTAAATAAAGTTGTAAAGTACAATTTTTAACAGTGCAGAACTTAAAGACTTTAATAATCAATCAATAAAATCTCACATTTGCATTTTGAATAAAGTCGATCAAATAAATGAAAAACAAAGAAAAAAATTAAGTAAAATTTCTGAACTCAAAATAAAGAAAATCAAAACATTTATCATTAAAAATTTACGGAAACTTAAAGAACTAAAATACATTTTATTTTACAGGTTGTTTCACTCGATCTTGAACCTGCGCCAGGTGCTGCAGAGCTCCGCCCACTGGCTGCTCCTATTGGACAAGAAACAGTACCACCACGACCAATCAAAACCCTTCATGCAAATGGTGACTTATTACCACTTAATCTATCCAGAATAGTTGTTTTTTTTAACGGAAACGTTAAGTTGGGTTTGTAAACATAGAAAGAAATGTACATATTTAATAAATAATATATGTATATGTTGTGATAAATGTTTTAAGGATGACGTGATGCCAGCGCAGGACGCTCTGCCCCGGAAGACGCTGCTCACGCTCAGTGATAAGCCCAGGTGAGAGGGGCGGGGCTTACGGAATGGAGAGGCGGAGTCAGACTAGCTTACTTTCTTATTTTCTATTTATTTATTAATGACTCAAATAGGTAAATGTTTGTTTTGATCATCTGGACGGAGCCACAGCAGCTCACTGAAGCATCACAATGTACATAATAGAAGAAATAGGTGTCAGTTAGTAAATCTCATTAATCTCATTATGCTAAGCTAACTGTCATTTCCTCATTTAGCTAAATGCTATTAGCATAACGTCTCATTAATGTTGTGTTGTTTTAGTGAAATGTAATTTTAAATCTTTGTTTCAGGTCCCTGATCATCTTCAACCCGACGGAGCAGCTCCGTTCGTCCGTCATCAGCGTCGTCGTCGACTCTCCGGACGCTATCGTTGCCGATGCGGAGACGGGTCGACCAATGGCTGCACAGATATCTGCGGTGTGGGCGGAGCCAAGCCGAGCGTCCACAGAACAATTCCAGGTGAAGAAAAAGTTTGATTTAATTCAATTATTTAATGTAAAGTTATATATTTTTGATCTGTAATTTATCATAATTATAATTATTATATGAATGGTATAATATTCATAATTACAAAGTATAAATATTAAGCTCCTCACCCGAACAGTGATTGTCCAATCACAGCTGAGTATCTTTTATATTTTTACCTGTAGCTCCACTTCGTGGCCGAACTTCCTCCTCTGTCGCTCGTCGTGTATCACGTGACCAAAGCCACTGTTGGCTCCGCCCACCGGGCTCGGTACTCCTTCCATGGCCGCGGCAACCCACCGGCCATCCAGTCCGAACACTTCCAGGTGTCCCGCCCACAGGGACCTGAGGCCGACGCCCCCCTGTCGCTTAGCAACAAGCACGTCCAAATATGGAGCTCCCCGGAGACCGGCCTGCTGCAGGTCGGACCTTTCAAAATAAAAGTTGTTGTTGTTAGTACATTAACATGATCAACACTATTACTTATTATTATTATTATTATCATTATTATCATCATTATTATTATCATCATTATTATCATCATCATTATTATCGTTATTATTATTATTATTTTCATTATTTTCATCTTTATTATAATAATAATTATTATTATTATGATTATTGTTATTATTATTGTTGTTATTATTATTATTATAAGCGTTATTATTACTATCATCTTTATTATTATTATTATTATCATTATTATTAATACTATCATTATAATATAATTTGTTTTTATATTATTATTATTAGAATCGTTATTATTATTATAAATCCAATTACAGAGTTTAATTGTTATTGTTTAAATTATTTATTAATTATTATTAATCTATTTCATGTGACGTTCATAATTATTTTTTACCGATAAAGTTATTTTTTTACTTGTAGAAGCTGCGTCTGCACTCCGGTCTGGTCCGCCGGGTCCAGGTCCAGTTTCTGTGGTACGGAACCAGGAACTACCCGGAGAAGAGCGGAGCCTACCTGTTCATGCCGGGGGAGAAGGGGGCCCAGGTAAGACCAGGTCCAGAACCAGGACCAGAACCAATCTGAACCAGGCCAGACCAGGACTAAATGTCTCTCGCCCCCCTGCAGCTCTACTCGTCCTCGGAGCCGCCCGTGGTTCGGGTCTCCAGAGGTCCGGTCTTCTCTGACATCACTTCCTGTTACCGACACTTCACACACACGGTCCGCCTGTTCCACCTGGACGGTAACGAGATCAAATTCATATATATATAGTTTAAAGAACACCGTTAAGTGGAGGATTTCAAAATAAAAGTCTCCTGTCTGCCCCAGGGCATGCTGGGAGATCCCTGGAGATTTCCAACATGGTGGACATCAGGTCAGAGTTCAACCGGGAGCTCGCCATGCGGTTCGTCAGCGACGTTGGCAGCGGCAACCGTTTCTACACCGACCTCAACAGTTTCCAGGTAAATTTGCATATCAGCTGTTAAACATAGCGTATTGATTAATTATTCATAGTTCACTCATTGATTACTCATTGAATATTCATAGATTGCTAATTGATTATTCAAAGATTACTAATTGATTATTCATAGATTACTCATTGATTATTCATAGATTACTCATTGATTACTCATTGATTATTCATAGGTTATTCATAGATTACTCATTGATTATTCATAGGTTATTCATAGATTACTCATTGATTATTCATAGATTGCTAATTGATTATTCATAGATTACTGATTGATTACTAATTGATTATTCATAGATTACTCATTGACTATTCATAGATTATTCATAGGTTATTCATATATTACTCATTGATTATTCATAGATTACTAATTGATTATTCATAGATTACTCACTGATTACTCATTGATTATTCATAGATTACTAATTGATTATTCATAGATTACTCACTGATTACTCATTGATTATTCATAGATTTTTGTGTGGTTTATTGAGCGTTTATTAATTGATTATTGATAGCTTACTGGTAGATTATGGATCATGATTATTGATTGAGTATTGATGGTGTAGATGCAGCAGCGGCGGACGCTGGCGAAGCTCCCCCTGCAGGCCAACTTCTACCCGATGAGCTCGGCGTCGTTCCTTCAGGACTCGGCGTCCCGCGTGTCGCTGCTGTCGGCTCAGAGTCAGGCGGTCGCGTCGCTGCGACCAGGTGAGTCGTCCAGTTCACTTCATCGTTTTATGTCACAAATTATTATTAATTTCTTCACTTTGTGTGATTAGAAAAATTATGAGAACAAACAAAAACCCAGGAAACACAAAGCTTTCCCTTTAAGATAATATAAAAGGAATAATTAAATAAATGTGGCTATGGAATACATAAATGAGGCAATAAATATGTTACTAAATGTAAATATAAATACATATATTAGCCAATACATTTAATAAATACATTATTATTTTTTTACTCAAAAAATGTATATATTTCAGGGGACTTTTATGTGTTAGTGTAACATTTATTTCACAGCTCTTTATATTTATTTTGTTTTATTCAAATGAGGGGGGGAGGGTTATCAGTTATCTGCTGGTTACCTGGCGGTCGTCGTGACGACAGGTAAAAAGTTAAATCCTGTTAGTATTGTAAACTTCTGATAAACCTTTAAACTCATCGATCACTTCCTGGACCTGGTGTCTTAGGTGAGGTGAGACACCTGGAAACGACCTGTGACCTGTGACCTCTGACATGTGACCTCTGACCTCTGACCTGTGCAGGTGAGCTGGAGGTGATGTTGGACCGGCGGCTGAATCAGGATGATAACCGCGGCCTCGGTCAGGGCGTCACCGACAACAAGCTGACAGCGAGTCTCTACCACCTGCTGCTGGAGGACAGGAGGGGCGGGGCTACGGTAAAGGGGCGGGGCTCCGGTAAAGGGGGCGGGGCCTGATGTAGTGTTTCTAGAGCTTCAAGTTAAATTCACTTTTCAGGACCTCCCAAAAGTATAAAAAAATATTTTTTAATGATTTAAATAATTAAATAAAGTTTAAATTAATTAAGTTTTAGACAATAAATCTTTTGTCTCTTTCGTAGTTTGTGTTGTCTGCAGACACACTGCATAGTTTCTTCTGACTTTTTATATATATATGTGTATATATAAAATATTATTAGTACATCAGTTTTTCCAATAAGTTTCTCATTCTTTTTTTTTATTTTTATATATACATTCGTATGTGTTTGTGTGTGTGTGTATATATATATATATATATATATATATATATATATATATATATGTATATATATACGTATGTATATATATATATATGAATGTATATCAATATTTTTTCCTTTTTATTATTTTTTTCATTACTCATGACCCCCCGGTTTATTATTATTTTTTCCTTCTATTTATTATTATTTTTTAAATGTCTTCTTTTTCAATGTGTTTTTTATCTGACAGGAAGTGGGAGGAGCCTCAGTTGAACACCTGTCACTGCTCGCCCACCTGACCTCGCTCTCCCTCAGCCACCCGCCAATCACCATGGTCGTCCCTGGCAACAGCCAGGTGCCGTACCTCCGCCCCTTCCTGCCGCTGCGCTCATCGCTGCCATGCGACGTTCACCTGCTGAACCTGAGGACGCTGGAGGACTCGCAGGTAACTCCTGGAAACACCTGGAATTTATCTTTAATTGTCTTTTTTTTTAAATGTCCACAAATAAATAAATAAACTCCAGTAGCCGATTTAAATAACTTTACATTTATAATATTTATATTTATAATTGAATGTTCCTCACACAGTCACTAAGAAAACAATTACACCTGACACTATAATAATCATTTATTTTAATAATATGACACTTAAAGCCTCCGGTTGGTTCTTGGCGCCTCCTCTGGTGACGGACTGCAACTACAGCCGTGTTTTTGTAGTCAACATCAAAACAAACAAATTGAATGTTTGTTTGTGTTTGTGGCAAACAGGAAGCAGAAAGTCCGTCACAGGAAGTGGCTCTCCTCCTCCACAGGAAGGGCTTCGACTGTAGCTCCGCCCCCGAGCCGGCACTGCAGTGCACGTGGAGCGTGCACGAGGAGGTGGACACAACACACACGCATTATAAATGATTTATTATGTTTTCTTTTTAACTAAAACGTTTAAAAAATAACTTAAATCTCAAAGTTACATAAAATAGATCTTTTGTTCTATTTTTATTTTATAATGTGTGTTTACATTTTTTTTTTCTAAAGTTAAATATTTAAATATGATGAGTTTTGCTCGTTTGGTTGCAGGTGAACTTGGAGGATCTGTTCTCTCCGATCCGGTTCGGCTCGCTCCGCCGGTCGGGTCTCACGCTGCTGCGAGACGACGACGAGCCGGAGTCCGCCCGGCAAACGCCGCCGCACGTCGCCCGCCTGCGACCGATGGAGATCAGCGCTTTCCGCGCGAAGCTCGACTGAATAACGAGAACAAAGTAATTGTTCAAATTCAGCCAAAATTGTGATTTTTTTGGCAAAATTCTGACATTTGTTTGGCAAAATTGTAACTTTTTTTTGGCAAAATTGTGACTTGTTTGCCAATTTCTTTTATATTTTTTGCATTATTGTTTTTAAAAAAAGGTGCGTTTTCTTTTTTTTTTACAAAATTGCCAACATTTTTTAAATAATCCGTTAAACATTAGACGACACTAGAAAGGTTTAAGATTATTAGACATTTTAAATTTAAAGTAAGTAGCTAAACTTTAAAAGAATATGAAGAAAATGAAGAATCAAACTGAAGATCTGTCAAAGTTTCTATCAACGAAGTTGTTAAAAAAGGGAAAAGCAATAAAATACACAAATATTTAAATATTTTTTAACAAATAGAAATTTACAAAAGAGAAAAAGGAAAAGAGAACAAATGAAGGAGTTGAATCTTTTTCTTTTTTAAACTTCAGGTGTCGGTCAACGTGACAATATTTACATCTTTCAGCTGTGAACATGGAAATAATCTAAAAACTGGTCAGTCTGAAGGTCAGAGAGAAATAAAATATATCTGAGAAACACTGAAATTTAATGTTTAATGTGACCAAACCAGTCATGAGCTGTTAAATGTGTGTGTGTGTGTGTGTGTGTGACAGAAGTTTTATAAAAATGTGGAATTGTGGGTAAACTTTCATTTGGTGCATTTGTGTAATTTTGTGTAATTTTACAGAAGTAATTGTTTCCAAAATGCACATATTTACCTGTTTAAATGTTGAGTATTAATTTTAATATAATTGTCTGCATTTACTGTGAAAGGGACATTTGGGGAATCTAGTGAATCTTCTGGGTATTTTTTCTATTTAGAAATGCTCTATGTTTTCTATAAAGAGGTTTATTGTTGGAACATATCTGAAAATGAAAAATGTATTTTTGTGAATTTGTTACATTCTTTTTGATTTTCTTACAAAATAAATTATTGTTTAATTTTCCTTGTTGTTGACAATTTCTTTTTTTTTAAAAAACGTTTTATATGAATTTTTCCCACAGAGACATTTTGTGTGTCGCCGGGCAGATTTAGATGAATTTACAGCCTCCATAAAATAACTTCTGTGAGTCCATCAGTGAGAGATATTGTCATAAATAATATTATAGATAATATTTCACCCAACGTCACAAAGTTTTATTGTTTTATGTTTCAGCTCCTGTTAAAGTTTTACAGGCTGCTGTGATAAAAAACAATTAAAGGGTCATTCATTTTTAATTCTCTTCACATCCAGACGGCTATCAAAGAATTAAAAAATAATAAAAAAAACATCCGGTAGCCGACGCTGTCGTGGGATAAACCCCAACAGACTTTCTGAGACACATTTAATAAACTAAGTTTTTCTTGAATGTTATAGAATATAATATAAAGGTTTATCCTTCTAGTTATTCATTTCTGTCTATCTTTCTATAGGAGCGTCAGATAGTTTATCAGCTACTGTCCTCAGCTGTGATTGGCTGCTCTGATCATGTGACTTCTGAAAAACTTAAAGACGTTGAAGGCTGAGCTTCACACAACTTCTTCAGAGAAACAGGTAAGAGTCTTAAAGCTGCACTCTAATGTCCATTTAAATCATTTTCACATATTGCACATATTTACTTGTTTTAATGTTGAATATTCATTTTAATATAATTTTCTGTACTTACTGTGAAAGGGACATTTGGGGAAACTATTGAATCTTCTGGGTATTTTTTTTTATTTTTAAATTCTCTCTATTTTCTGTAAAGAGGTTTATTGTTGAAACATATCTGAAAATGAAAAATTTTGTTTTTACTTAAACAAATATGTTTTTAAGTTTAGATTTTTTTTTTTAATTTTGGGACAAAGTCATGGTTTTACTACAAAATAAATTATTGTTTAATTTTCCTTCTTGTTGACGATTAGTTTTTTCCAAAACGTTTTCTATGAATTTTTCCCACAGAGACGCTGGGCAGATTTAGATCTTCCTTTAGTCTCTCCGTATGAACTCTGAAAAATATATTTACAGCCTCCATAAAATAACTTCTGTGTCACAGTCCATCAGTGAGAGATTAAGTATTAAAACCAATGTCACAGAGTTTTATTGTTTTATGTGTTTCAACCTCCGGTTCTTTAAACTGAGGTCAAAGCTTCATGTGTTAGAGCTGCATTCTCTCTCCTGACCACCAGGGGGCGACTCCTCTGGTTGTATAGAAGTCAAAGCTTCATGTGTTAAAGCTGCATTCTCTCTCCTGACCACCAGGGGGCGACGCCTCTGGTTGTATAGAAGTCAAAGCTTCATGTGTTAGAGCTGCATTCTCTCTCCTGACCACCAGGGGGCGACTCCTCTGGTTGTATAGAAGTCAAAGCTTCATGTGTTAAAGCTGCATTCTCTCTCCTGACCACCAGGGGGCGACTCCTCTGGTTGTATAGAAGTCTATAGAAATGACTCTACTTCTCTCTTGATTTATTCCCTCAGTAAACATTGTAAACATGAGTTTATGTCTCAATCTCTAGTTTCAAGTCTTCTTCAATACAGCATGATGTTCATTTAGTAAATTATGGTCCATTTAGAGTCAAACAGACCATAAAGAGGGGATGCTTTAGGGGCGGGGCTACAGGGTGATTGACAGGTCGACACCGAAGACGTTGTCCATGTTTTCATCTAACAACTTGAATCCTTTCAACTTGAATCTCCACCTTAACGTGGTGGAGGAGTTTGAGTGGCTCAGTGATCTGGAGCTATGTTGTTGGGCATCGGCCCCTGGTCGGGTCTCCCAAGGCCAACAGGTCTCAGGGGAGAGCCCAGACCAAGAGCGGTTCAAAAAATCCTGATAGATAACGGCCCACGGACTCTAGCCACCTCGGACCAGGAAAGCTCTCAATTTACCGGGCGGTCTAAGTTCCGACCCTCAGCTATGGTCACGAACGAGGTCTCGGATACAAGAGGCCGAAATGAGTTTCCTCTGTAGGGCTCAGCCTTAGAGATAGGGTAAGGAGATGAGTTTCCTCCGTAGGGCTCAGCCTTAGAGATAGGGTAAGGAGATGAGTTTCCTCCGTAGGGCTCAGCCTTAGAGATAGGGTAACGAGATGAGTTTCCTCTGTAGGGCTCAGCCTTAGAGATAGGGTAAGGAGATGAGTTTCCTCTGTAGGGCTCAGCCTTAGAGATAGGGTAAGGAGATGAGGTTCCTCTGTAGGACTCAGCCTTAGAGATAGGGTAAGGAGATGAGTTTCC
Organism: Ophiodon elongatus; assembly: GCA_016806645.1. NCBI lineage: Eukaryota > Metazoa > Chordata > Actinopteri > Perciformes > Hexagrammidae > Ophiodon > Ophiodon elongatus. The sequence continues at coordinate 75,246 of JACSYO010001596.1, read as the reverse complement.
TCTGTAGGGCTCAGCCTTAGAGATAGGGTAAGGAGATGAGTTTCCTCTGTAGGGCTCAGCCTTAGAGATAGGGTAAGGAGATGAGTTTCCTCTGTAGGGCTCAGCCTTAGAGATAGGGTAAGGAGATGAGTTTCCTCTGTAGGGCTCAGTCTTAGAGATAGGGTAAGGAGATGAGTTTCCTCTGTAGGGCTCAGCCTTAGAGATAGGGTAAGGAGATGAGTTTCCTCCGTAGGGCTCAGCCTTAGAGATAGGGTAAGGAGATGAGTTTCCTCCGTTGGGCTCAGCCTTAGAGATAGGGTAAGGAGATGAGTTTCCTCCGTAGGGCTCAGCCTTAGAGATAGGGTAAGGAGATGAGTTTCCTCTGTAGGGCTCAGCCTTAGGGATAGGGTAAGGAGATGAGTTTAGTCCCTAAGGCTAAACCTTAGAGATAGGGTAAGAAGATGAGTTTCCTCTGTAGGGCTCAGCCTTAGAGATAGGGTAAGGAGATGAGTTTCCTCTGTAGGGCTCAGCCTTAGAGATAGGGTAAGGAGATGAGGTTCCTCCGTAGGGCTCAGCCTTAGAGATAGGGTAAGGAGATGAGTTTCCTCCGTAGGGCTCAGCCTTAGAGATAGGGTAAGGAGATGAGTTTCCTCTGTCGGGCTCAGCCTTAGAGATAGGGTAAGGAGATGAGTTTCCTCAGTAGGGCTCAGCCTTAGAGATAGGGTAAGGAGATGAGTTTCCTCTGTAGGGCTCAGCCTTAGAGATAGGGTAAGGAGATGAGTTTCCTCTGTAGGGCGTAGCATCCCCCCCCACACACACACCTCCTGTTCCCCCCAAGTAAACACTGTTAGCTCTGTTAGCTGTTAGCTTCTAGCTGCGTCGCCATGTTGAGAGCCGTGTGGAGACAATAGAAATCTCGTGTTCAGAGACTGTAATGTGAGTTTCATGGGTTTATTCTCGCATTGAGTCATCGACACATCGCTGCTCCTCTGACATTAATCAACAGACATAGTTTTACGCATTCTTATGTATTTCTCACATTCTATTGTGACATTTTTTGTTTTTATTCATATTGTCTTTATACTTTTGTGTTTATTGTTATGCACTGAGTCAAATTCCCCCCTGAGGAGATGAGATCAGACAGCTGACCCTCTGTGTGTCTTCTTGTCTCCACAGAGACGCTCTGACCAGCTGATCTCACTTTAAAACCCGTAAAACCTGAAACCTTCAGCTCGGTGGACATGCAGAGAGAAGCTCACAGACCCTTCCTGTCTGGAGGACGCTTCCTCGTGGAACGGAGACCAACCAACCACACTGAAGACAGCGTCCTGGTGCCGGGAGGACGGAGGCCGCAGAGCAGATCCTCTGAATTAAACGAAGGAACTCACAAAACGAGCAGCTTGGTTCATCAGCGTGTTCGACTGCAGGAAGCTCAGGATGAGGCGGATCGTGGAGGAGCTGCAGGAGATCGCCGAAGAGGTGAAACAGGAGCGGAGAAAGAGGACGATATCAGTCGTAGCCGGAGGAATCTACTGTGTAACCGGCGTGGTGACAGGTGTGTTCACGGGGTGGGCCACGTTAGCGCTAACGGGAACGGGAGCAACCATTATCGGTGCTTCCATCAAACAAACACGGCAGCACGAGAAAGAAAGTATCAAGACCGTCGAACGACTGAGGAGAGAATTCTCTGAGGTTCTCGAGCGTCTGGAGAACGAGCTGCGAAAAATAAAGAAGACGTGTGAAAAGCTGAACCGAGAGTCAGGGCGAGAGAAGAGTCGAGTTCCTGAACTGAGGAGAAGCAGTGGAGACGTCCTGTCTGCAGTTCAAGAGGAGATGAAGGAGCTCAGAGTCTCTGAGGAGATCAAAGAGTTACCAGACTTCATCCTGCGGTCAGCTGATCGCCTCCAGAAGATCACCGAGGAGCTTCAGCAGACGAGGAAGGAACTCAAAGTCTTCACAGGAAAACAGTGAAGAAAACGCCTGAATTCATCATTTTATCAGAATCATTGTTTAACTTTCACTGTATTTTCTCATATAATGACGAATGGGGGATAAACTCCTTCAATCTACATGCCAACGGAGAATAATGCACATTATTTACACATCACTTTAATTAATTAAACAATATAATCCTGCTATTTTCAACACTCATCGTGTAAAGTGTTATTGTTTCCGCGTGTGGCAACGTTTCCTATGATTATATATATATATACATATATATATATATATATATATATATATATATATATATATACGTTACAGTCTTTTCAAAATAAACTTCTGTCTTCACAGGAAACACTAAAACGTAGTTAGGTTTAATAAAAGATGGTGAAATACTTAGCCTGTATATATATATATATACATATATATATATACACAGGGAGGCTGGGGACATGGAATCCAAGTGGACCATGTTCAAAGCCTCTATTGTGGACGTGGCCGCTAGGAGCTGTGGTCGGAAGGTCACCGGGGGGGGACTGCTGACCCGGACGGGGGACATCGTCGGGTCGGGCGGTGGAAAGAGCACTTTGAGGAACTCCTAAACCCGGCCAACATGTCCTCTAGAGAGGAGGCAGCGCCTGAAGACTTGGGGGGGGTCGCATCCATATCCTTGGCAGAGGCCACTAAGGTAGTCAATAAGCTCCTTGGTGGCAAGGCGCCGGGGGTGGATGAGATCCGCCCTGAGATGCTGAAGGCGCTGGACGTTGTTGGGCTGTCTTGGCTGACACGCCTTTTCAATGTCGCATGGGGGTCGGGAACAGTGCCC
>JACSYO010001596.1:40000-67500 GCA_016806645.1 Ophiodon elongatus | reverse complement strand
CATTTGGGCAACTTTATGAATGACATGTAAATGAGAAGGCGCTGCGGCGGCGTGTGCAGAGGCTGCACGTGCGTGTGCGTGCGTGCGTGTGTGTGTGTATATAAACCCCGGAGCAGCTCGGAGGGCCACTCCGCCTCCTGCGTCCTCACGCGGCCCTCACGCGGACATGCAGCCGGTCTCAGCCAAAGCGCCGCTCGGCCTCAGGACACCGTTCTCTGTGGAGGACATCTTGGATCCCACGAAGTTCACGAGGAGAGGAACCTGTGCTGAGGATGCAACAGGTGAGAAACAAACTCCCTGAGGTCTCAGAATAGCCTCTTTAAATAAATAATGATGGATTGGTTTAATCCTGATCTGTTCTCTTCCAGGAGCTCCTTCCCCCCGAGGAGACCCCAGGAACCAGCTGCGTCCTCCGGGGGCCGAGGATGAGGAGGCTGCGTGTCCGCCGGGGAGGCTCCAGAGGCCGGGCGCTCGGAGCCGGAGGACCCGCACCGCCTTCAGCCTGCAGCAGCTGCAGGTCCTGGAGCACAGCTTCCGGGGGGGCCACTACCTGTCCGCCCTGGAGCGGCACGCCGTGGCCGCGGCCCTGCGGCTCTCCGAGACCCAGGTCAAGATCTGGTTCCAGAACCGGCGCACCAAGTGGAAGAAGGAGCGGGGGAGGGAGGCGGAGGAGGAGGAGCAGGGCTTCACATCTTCATCTTCATCTTCCTCCTCATCCTCCTCCTTCTCCTCCTCCTCCTCCTCCTCCTCCTCCTCCTTCTCCTCCTCCTCTCCTCTGACCTACAGTCCGCTCTGCTGCCGGCCGCGCGCTCCGCTGCAGCTCTTTGTGCCTTTTCACCACTATTACGCACGATGACGTCACCGAACACGTGACGGACCAACATGTGGCTCACCTCCTGGAACAATTCCTGCAAAATTAAATTAAATATGGCACTATTTTCATTAAGAGCCGTTAAAGTGCCGAACAGGACCGGGTTCATATTTTATAATGTAATTATGCTATAATTTATTTTGATAAACATTTGTATTGAAGTTGTTCTTGTTTCTTCCTTGTTTTTTTTTTTTTTTTTTTAAATATTGTTGATTCTCACGAGATAAAAATGTGCATTAATATCTAAAGAAAAATATAATTAATTTCTACATTCTGATCTGTGATTTTACATTTGTTCCCTGGAGGTAATGTTCAGTAGAAGTAATAGTTAGGACCACGTCTTGCTCCATGATGGAGGTGCTTTACAACATTATGACCCTGGAGGAGATATGAGGAGCACTTTATGATCTAAAGAGGAAGAAACATGATGTTTAGCAGGAATAACTTTCTCCATCTTAGTAGAAACGTTTGTAAAGTACAGCTGAAGCTGATGTCTTTAGTTATTTTAGGTATTTGGTCACAAATCAAGTTATTGGACTAGTTGAATGTTGATGTAGTCAGAAGATCAACAAAGTTACCTGAAGGGACAACTAACATTAACTTTGCTGGCTATGCTGCTAGCTAGCTAACGTTACTACAGCTACTTGAGCTCAGTCTAGCTAATGTTACCATTACTGGCTATGCTGCTAGCTAGCTAACGTTACTACAGCTACTTGAGCTCAGTCTAGCTAATGTTACCTTTGCTGGCTATGCTGCTAGCTAGCTAACGTTACTACAGCTACTTGAGCTCAGTCTAGCTAATGTTACCTTTGCTGGCTATGCTGCTAGCTAGCTAATGTTACTTTTGCTGGTTATGCTGCTAGCTAGCTTACGTTACCACAGCTACTTGAGCTCAAGCTAGCTAACGTTACATTTGCTTGCTATGCTGCTAGCTAGCTAACGTTAACTTTGCTGGCTATGCTGCTAGCTAGCTAACGTTACTACACGCTGTGCTTAATTTACAGGCAAAGGATGAATATTTGACTGTTTGTTCCAGTTATTATGATATACTGCAAGATACTGTTGTAAATCCACCGTTAATTTACAGCAATTCAGTACAGTGCACTCTAAACAATTTCACGGTCATAAAAATAAATTACTGGCAGAAGAGATGACAGTAATGTAGTTATTTTACAGCTACTGTGATTTATATTAACAGTATCTTATCATATATTGGATTACAGTATGTGATAGTAGAATAACTGGGTTTTACAGTGTATACCAGCATGTTACCGTTCATTTACAATGGGTAACAGAGTCTGCTACTTTTGTATTTAATTCCCAACAACAACAACAAAAGTCTCTTCATTAATAACCCAAACAAACCAAATGATCTGATTCATCAATTACGTTTCTTTCACACCACCTTTACTGTTCCATTGTACCACAAGGTGGCGCCATGTTGCATTTATACCATATTTATTCTCTTTTTTTCCATTTTTCTTTTGCAAAACACATATTATTTATCTTTGAACTCGTATCACGATTCTCCTTTGTTGAGAAACTTTACAGGAATATTTTACACCGTATTTGTTTGTGTGTACATAAATGTTTTATATGTTTCTTTGTAAGTAAAGTGTTCATTTTATATTTGGATTTTTGTCATTATTTTGATAATCAAGGGTTCTTATTTAAATTGTGACGTCACGGCATTCCCCGCTTCACAAAACTAAAAACAAAAAGGGGCGGGGTTTATGCTAATTACCCCCCTCGGACTGCTACGTCCCAAATGGGTTCATAGGTCACATTCAACATGTGTGATATATATAAATAAATAGTTTTATAGGTCACATTTAACATGTGTAATATATATAAATAAATGGGTTCATAGGTCACATGTAACGTGTGTATTATATATAAATAAATGGGTTCATAGGTCACATGTAACGTGTGTAATATATATAAATAAATGGGTTTATAGGTCACATTTAACATCTGGAATATATATAAATAAATGGGTTCATAGGTCACATGTAACATGTGTAATATATATAAATAAATGGGTTTATAGGTCACATGTAACGTGTAATATATATAAATAAATGGGTTCATAGGTCACATTTAACATCTGTAATATATATAAATAAATAGTTTTATAGGTCACATGTAACATGTGTAATATATATAAATAAATGGGTTTATAGGTCACATGTAACGTGTAATATATATAAATAAATGGGTTTATAGGTCACATGTAACGTGTAATATATATAAATAAATGGGTTTATAGGTCACATGTAACGTGTAATATATATAAATAAATGGGTTTATAGGTTACATTTATGAGACTTATGAGATGAGAAACGTAACAGCGTGACTTCACTGTCTTCTGTTGCAGAGACAGAAGTTAAAGATGGACTCCGTCTCACTTTGAGGCTCAAAGGAAACGAGGGCTGCAGCTGAAGGCACCGTGTGGTGAGAGGAGGAGAATCCTACAGTCGGCACACACACTGCCAGCTTATGAAATATGTCACATACCACATGAGTTGTGTTCTGAAAGAGGCAAACTGAAGCTGCTGTGGAATACAATGTGATGCGTGTCACACACGGCTCTCACCACTAGGGGGCAGTGACCTCCTGTATGTGGACGGTCGTGGTGCCAGAAGGCTTGAGGATGCTTCCTGGTTGTGTTCCACCCTTTAAAGGATCGTGACGACGGTTAAACTAACAGCAGCTGAGCATTAGTGTCCTCTGCTGGTTCCTCACATAACAAACTCATCGTCCGTGTTTATTAATAACAGACGGTCACATGGCTGAGGCGCTGGCTTCACGGCTCTGGACTGAAGGCAAAAGGCTTCACGTGGTGTTTTAATTATCTATATCAAATGTTTTCTACTTAGAGAACCTGAAGAGTCTCTTTGAAAGCTGATTCTGTCCAGTTTACAGAGACATGAATTACAGAAACACAAGTAAATGATCCCTTTTGCTGCAATCAACACAACATAGGTGTTTTTTTTTTTTTAAACTTAATTTAATGACTTAAATGATGTTAGATCCGAGAGATAAGCCCCTCCCACAAGACTATCTAATTAACCAGCTCTCCGGTGGATGGGTCCGGATCTCCGTAGATGTTTGGAGATCTGTCTAAGCTCTTGGTCGAATGCAGCTATCAGTCGCGTCAGTTAATGGAAGCTTTCCTCTCATGGACCTGGGCTCCTGGTAAGGAGCCATGACAGGTAGCTAGGATTTAAGCTAAGCTAAGGGTCTGTTAGCGGACTCGGAACTATAATAACTGTTCAGAACTATACTGATGTTACGCACGCAGTAGTACTTAACTTTATACAACCATGAAAACATTTCACTACTTCTTTATAAAAGTTTATTCAGCGTTCGGTTGTTCTTGGCTCCGCCCTCTAATCTTCTGGTTGCAAAAAAACAAGATGGCGACGACCACAATGCTGAACTCGAGGCTTCAAAACGGTCCACAAGCTATGAGGCCCCCTCCTCATAGACGGCCTATGGTTACACCGCTGGCTACAAAACATTGAATCATTACATAGACACTGGAGATCCTTCATGTTTCTTCTTGTTGCTCGTTTTCACCTAAAATCTAAATAAGTTTCAGGATCAGATTCCAGTTAAAAGAGTTGTAAAATAAAACCGGTCAGATCAGTTTCACTGGTCCAGTTAAACTCACTCTGTACATAAAGCATTTCAATGACACACAAAATAACTACTCTCTGCTCACACACACACACACACACATACACACACACACACACACACACACACACACACACACACACACACACACACACACACACACACGAGCACATCTGGATGTAATCTAGCACATGTTCTGATCCTCAGATGTCAGGCGGCTCTGAACTCTCTAACGTCCGTTCATCATGGTGAACGAGACAAATCAGTGAAGTGTTTAGTTTTAACAAATCAGAAACAAACATCACGTGAAAACAATTATTGATTCAACGTCGATGTTTTTGTTTTTTTTAGGTCTGATGTTTATTAACTCAATAAATGGAGTATTTTAAGGAGGTGACGCATCGTGTTATCAGCTGCAAAAGATCCGAGTCAATGAGGTATTAAAAACAGATGGAAAACAAAGTGGACAAGCTATTGTGACACACACACACACACACACACACACACACACACACACACACACACACACACACACACACACACACACACACACACACACACACACACACAGCAGGAAACGAGTCGAGATCTAATGGAAACCAATTGAATGAAATACAACAAACAGAAAAAAGGCTTTTCTGAACTTTTATAAAGGAATTCAGATCATGAAACCAGAAGTGGAATAAAACTAAGTTCATATACTCAAGAAGTCTCGTACAGATTCAAGGTACTTGTAGTATTTATGCTACTTTCTACTTCTATTCCGCTACATCTCAGAGGTACATATTGTACTTTTTACTTCATTTGTCTGACAGCTTTAGTTTCTTTTAGTTTTTCATCCCCTTCCTGTTCAGGTAAAACCAAATATGTGGTTGTGATGATGAATGTTTATGATAAACTGAAGGATGAAGTGTTCCTTTATGTGATGAATGTTTATGATAAACTGAAGGATGAAGTGTTCCTTTATGTGATGAATGTTTATGATAAACTGAAGGATGAAGTGTTCCTTTATGTGATGAATGTTTATGATAAACTGAAGGATGAAGTGTTCCTTTATGTGATGAATGTTTATGATAAACTGAAGGATGAAGTGTTAGAGATACGAGGTAAACACACATTAATGCAGCAGAAACTATAAAAGTGAAACATTTTACTGATCAATCAATACTTTTTACTTTCACTATATTCATGTACTTTTACTTTAGTCCGGTTTTGAATGCAGGAATTCTACTGGAACTGGAGTATTTTCACAGTGTGGTATTAGTACTTCTGCTGAAGTACATGATCTGAATACTTCTTCCACCACTGGATCAAAATCTAACTGCACAATGCCTCACAAGTGTCCGAGCAGATGTTTGATCCCAGCTGTTGTTGTTCGGCCTCGTGGACGTGAGTCATCACTGTGCTGTTACGTCACCGAACATCTTTAGAAAGTTATTAAAGGTATCTCATCTTTTAAAAAGAAAACAGTTTAAAGACTTCAACAGTGTCCAGAAAACATTTACAAATACTGAATTAAAGTGTTTGTGCAGAAGCAGAAATGGGGTTTCCTGCAGTTTTCACAATAGGTTTCACCCACTAATGGAAATATTTCAGTGTATTTAGTATTTTACAGAGTATTTATGTGAATCAAGTTTCTTGTTTGACGTCAGAATTTAACCCGACAGCAGAGTTTTGGAAAGAATCCCCTAAAAGAAGGTTTGTTCCTGAAGTCCTGGAAGAAGTATTCAGATCATTTACCTCCTTAAAAGTACTAATATTATACTGTAAAAAGTACTCCATCACAAGTAGAAGCCCTGTATTGGAAGTTCAATCAGGTAAATTTAGTATTTAAAGTAAAAGCACTGTATGCAACAAAAGAAAATTACATATTTTTTAAATTACTAAATTTTCTGGATTTAATTAACGTTCTTTTACTTAATATAATAATATAACATATTAGATTAACTATTAAACGTTATGAAAAAGCATCACATTTATTCAGCTCTTCGTGTTTTGTGTGTAAACATCTTTGAAGCAACTAGAAGTTAAATGCAGTGTATAAAGTATAAAGTAGCATAAAAATAAAGTAATCAAGTGAAGTAGTCAACTTTTATTCCTGTTCTTTTTAATTCACAACACCTGTTGTATTCTCGTGCATAAGAGCAGCATGTTTAATGTCTTTAATCGTCTTATTGTCTTAATTATATAGACTTTAAAACACGACTTTGTTTCTACTTCCGTCCTCACATCTGGGAGCGCTTTGTGTCCCGCCGCTGACCACGATCGAAAAATTGTTGCGCAATACGTCGTCCTCATCGAGATGTTACTTTGTAATATTCGTGAAGTCCACATCTTTTTAACATTTAGAGAGTTTAAACATTGCATGCATATTTTACAGGCCGCATTTCAGTTTGAGAAATTCAATGAATTCTTGTTAAATTGAATTTTCGAGGTGAGGCTTGTTTTCTTGCGGAGGGACTTTTGTTTTGCCTCCAGACTGAAAATGAGACTCACGGCGTTTTTACCACGAGATTCTGGACAAAACTCTTTAAAGTTAATCAACATTAATAAGAACAATGGATTCAATGAGAGTTTTCACTCGAAGGTGACCAACCCACAAATAATCATCCCCTTCATCTGCAGCTGTTTTATTGCCTCTTTCAGCTTTTTGTTTTGGTTTTCCAGCAGTTTTCCAGAGCAGATACTCTTAAAAAAAGCCAGAGTTCACTACCTGCTCATCAGCAAACAGCAGACAGACTCAGTTAGAGACCAGCTGGTGAACTTAGTGCAGCATTTAGCTGTGAAAGAGACGGATATTTCATTCAGGAGGCGGTGGAGACCAAAAACAGAGCAAAAAGAGAGAATATTGGACTTCCAAGTGAAGAAACACGACGAGAAACGAGACCCAGTGACTTATCTGTGTCAGAAGGAGCTCACACATTAGTCAGAACAACTTTAAAAGGTGATACTATGGAGGCCTCACTTGGGCTGGTATTCACCCGGAAATCATTGCTAACGAGTTTTTTTAAGATAAAATATGTATTTTCATTTTGAGCTGAACTGTCCCTTTAAGTGAGAGGGTATTTAATTGAGAAAAGTGCATCTTTAATTATTAATTCAACTTGTTATTTCCTTTTTCAAACTACTAAAAGTTTCTAAAAATAACCAAAAAAAACCCCAAATCTGTTGCTGTATTGTGTTCACATTGTTTACAGGCTCATATTGACGTTTTATATCTGATGATATATATATATATATGTGTATAAATATACACTGTATATGAGTTCTAGGCAAGCAGAGATCCTGATATTTTCTATCCAGAAGAAATGTTTTAAACATCTATGTTTCCTTTTATTTGATCAAATAAATAAAACAATTAAAAGGTCTTTCTTTAAAGTTCCTTCTTTCTCTTTCTTTCCTCCCTCCCTCGTAGGAATGTCACATGTGGCAGATGCTCCTCCCCTCCGCTCAGAGATGGGTGAGGGGAAAAGGGGGTGAAGGGCCATGAGGGAGAGATGTGACTGAGGAGTATGTGGAGGAGGAGGAGGAGGAAGAGGAGGAGGAGGAAGAGGAGGAGGTGTGTTGCTGTGCTGCTGCTGGAGTAAATCCACTCCAGACAGATACTCCTCTCCAGCGGGATCAGGAGGCTTTAAAACCTCCAGCCCACAAGGATCTCTCTCTCCACGCTGACGCTCCTTCAGAGGAGGAGGAAGCTCTGCAGACCTCTGCAAGCTCATCCTTTTGTTCACGACCCCTTTCATGTCCTCCGAGACTCCGTCAGGACCCCGACAGGAAGCCGTGCGTCTGCAGGTCAGACGTTTAATCACCGTGAGTCCAAAGTTGTTTGTTTTCCAGATCGTTGGAGATCAGCGTGATCCGTGTCTCCCGGAGGAATGAGGGCTGAGTGGCTGGTCGTCTGGGCGGCCGTGACCTTGGGCTTCGCTCTGGTCGGCGCCCGAGATGACGGCGAGGAGAACGAGCTCTCCGGAGGTCGGATTCACGTGAGAGAAACCCGAGGACTGGTGGCGCCCGGGAGACGGGCGGAGGGAGACGGCGTCCAAATGTCAGACGAGCCCGCCGAAGTGGAGAGGACGAAACCGAAGAAGAAGAAGACACCTGAGGAAATTGAGGCAGGTAAGAAGGAGCCACGGTACGACCGAGTCCACCGTTCAGATTTCTCTTGACCTCTTCCCGGCCTCCAGTCCAGATACGCAGACAGGAAAAGGCTGCAATCAATCTTTGGAGACAGGAAACATTTGTCTTTCTCTCTGAACTCGTCCAAAGTTCGCTCCTCCGACCAGCCTCCATACGCTCACGGCAACGCGTGTTAAAGCCGCGTGCGTTGCATTTCAGAGCCATTTGTTTTGGTGAAAGTATTTCAGAGGTTCAGAGATGACGGGGCAGAAACTTGCAGTTGGTGGCCTGACATTTTCTTGGCAGCCGGACCGCAACCGAGCTGCTGCCCGTTAAAGGTTTTAGTGGCTTGTTTTGTCCGGCAGAGAACGAGCCTCGATCGTGTCTCGGAGAAAAAGAAACGTCTGGGAGAAACTCAAAGTCTGAGCAACAGCAGAAATATTTCCACTACGGTTTTTCCGTAAGTGAGCAGGAAGGATTTACGAGAGGGCCCACGCTCCGAGCACTGAGGTTCTGAATGTTAACTTTTCCGCTGCATGAAGCAAAACCACAGGACTCAGCGGTCAGAGCGTTTCATGTGCGGCTGATTTAAGGCCATAATTAACTAAACCTGAGACCCAACACAAGCTTTGTTTATGCAGAGAAGGCTCTGCTCAGCATGCTCCATCTGTTTCTGCCCGGTTTCACCATCAGATTTTAAACAAGTTTTGCAGTCTATCAAGTCATGAACGCTGTTATCTTCTGTGTACATGACTGGAAGGTTAACCCAGACTCCTCTAAACACAGAACACACAGAACACACTGTGTTGCTTAATCACAGAGTTATTCAAGAGATTTAGTTAAGATGTTTTTACATTTTTATGTACTGGAAAAACTGCACAGCCACTTAGATGTGATTATTCAGGCTGGTGTCATCCAGCATTCGTAGAGATATAAGGCCGACATGTTTTATTTAATATATATATAAGCATTCGGAGAGATATACCTACGAAAAATTATATATTATATATATATATATATATATACATATATATATATATATATATAATATAGAAGCATTCGTAGAGATATACCTATGAAAAATAACGCACAATAATTTGTAGATCATTTGTAATTATTTGGTAAATTGTTATCCACTTACTCATGAACCAGGAAGTCTAAAGAGAGATGAGTGGTGGATCGGGCCAACAACCAGCGAGCTTCCCTCCAGGAGAACGCTGTTGGTTCCCCGCGTGAAACGAGAAGTCAATGTTGAGATATTTGTTGCGTAACTTGCGTAATATAGTTACGGAACTTATGTGTTTTTTTTACCTAAACGACAATCTTTTCCTCAACCTAACTACGTATTTTACGATCTTTTCCTCAACCTAACTACGTATTTTACGATCTTTTCCTCAACCTAACTTTGTATTTACGATCTTTTCCTCAACCTAACTACGTATTTCACGATCTTTTCCTTAACCTAACTGAAGTATTTTACGATCTTTTCCTCAACCTAACTTAAATATTTTACGATCTTTTCCTCAACCTAACTTAAGCATTTTACGATCTTTTCCTCAACCTAACTACGTATTTTACGATCTTTTCCTCAACCTAACTTAAATATTTTACGATCTTTTCCTCAACCTAACTTAAGTATTTTACGATCTTTTCCTCAGTCTAACTACGTATTTTACGATCTTTTCCTCAACCTAACTTAAGTATTTTACGATCTTTTCCTCAACCTAACTTAAGTATTTTACGATCTTTTCCTCAACCTAACTACGTATTTTACGATCTTTTCCTCAACCTAACTACGTATTTCATGATCTTTTCCTCAACCTAACTACGTATTTCATGATCTTTTCCTCAACCTAACTTAAGTATTTTACGATCTTTTCCTCAACCTAACTTAAGTATTTTACGATCTTTTCCTCAACCTAACTTAAGTATTTTACAATCTTTTCCTCAACCTAACTACGTATTTACAATCTTTTCCTCAACCTAACTACGTATTTACAATCTTTTCCTCAACCTAACTACATATTTTACGATCTTTTCCTCAACCTAACTTCGTATTTACATCTTTTCCTCAACTAACTACGTATTTACAATCTTTTCCTCAACCTAACTACGTATTTACGATCTTTTCCTCAACCTAACTACGTATTTACGATCTTTTCCTCAACCTAACTTCGTATTGTTGTTGCCCAACACTAACTGAGTGTCCTGTGAAGATATAAGTTTATTTTGAAAAGACCATGTGGATGTAACGAAATGTAAAGAAATGTGTCACTTTTGGTAAAATATCATACGAACCGTTTCATACGTTGACTTATTACATATATTTATATTTTATTTTTATTCATCGGTCAGCCGGTGGATCCACAACTTTGGTCCAAACTGAAATATCTCAACAACTATTGAATGGAAATTTAGTTCTTAAATTAGATTTTGACAATGGATTCCTAACAAATGTGCAGTTAATTAGATAAAATTACCAAGAACAAATTTCCCCATGATTCATTTGACAAAGAGACTATTTGCGTCTGAGAAACCACAACCCGCCTTGAGGTCTGAACCCTGGACCTGCAGCTATACAACATGCTGCTGTTAGCTCCGGCTGAGTCACGGGTTGGCAGTGAGGGGTTGTTGTGTTTAAGGACCAGCGGAACATCAGGAAACACGTCTAGCTGAAGAAAACAATCCGCCTTCTGTGTCTAAAGACGTAGAAACACCGGAGGTCTCCTCTCTGTAATACTCCATGTAGTTTAAACCAACCACCTAAAGTCTTTAATCAGTTCCTCGTCAGGCCGCTGAGGAGGCGTAACGCCACACTGAGCTGATTGAAGGTTCTGAGCTCGCCTCCCCAAAGGCCGGGACTCCAACGAAGAGCATTTACTTGGTCTCATTTATAGTATTTATCAAACTTATATCTCATCAAATGGCAGATTTACATATTTAAGATAGAATAAGGTGACGTGGACACGGCAGTAAAGATGTTCAGTGACGTTCTTTTAAAGCACAAATCTTCTCTCTGAGAACTCTCTAATAACTCTGTAAGAACTCTCTAAGAACTCTGTAAGAACTCTGTAAGAACTCTGTAAGAACTCTCTGAGAACTCTGTAAGAACTCTCTAAGAACTCTGAGAACTCTCTGAGAACTCTCTAAGAACTCTCTAAGAACTCTCTGAGAACTCTGTAAGAACTCTCTAAGAACTCTCTGAGAACTCTCTGAGAACTCTCTAAGAACTCTCTAAGAACTCTCTGAGAACTCTGTAAGAACTCTGTAAGAACTCTCTAAGAACTCTCTAAGAACTCTCTAAGAACTCTCTGAGAACTCTCTGAAAACTCTCTAAGAACTCTCTGAGAACTCTGTAAGAACTCTCTAAGAACTCTCTAAGAACTCTCTAAGAACTCTCTGAGAACTCTGTAAGAACTCTCTAAGAACTCTCTGAGAACTCTCTGAGAACTCTCTGAGAACTCTCTAAGAACTCTGTAAGAACTCTCTAAGAACTCTCTGAGAACTCTGTAAGAACTCTTTAAGAACTCTGTAAGAACTCTGTAAGAACTCTCTGAGAACTCTCTGAGAACTCTCTAAGAACTCTGTAAGAACTCTCTAAGAACTCTCTAAGAACCAGCTCCTGCTGTGTTTACGTGTCTGGGTTGTAACTTGTTTTCTATTAAATCGTCCGTACTAACAAAACGACGAGCATAAAGCTTCTATAACCCTCCAATGGGAGGGTTATAGAAGGAGCTGCACAGCGACTTCGTGTGCCCCGGCTTCAAATAACGGAATGTTTTGGTCTTTTGACTCGTCTCTCTGAAGCCAGAGCGAAGAAAGCCGCGGATAAGGAAGCCAAGGCCAAGAAGCAGAAAGGCCCTAAACCCACCAAGAAGCCCAAAGCCCCGAAGCCCACCAAGAAACCCAAAGTACCAAAACCCACCAAGAAGCCGAAGGCGCCCAAAGCCACCAGGAAACCAAAGGCGACGACCACGGCAACGCCCACGGCAACGACCACGGCGACGCCGGCCATCAGGAGTCCGTCTCTGGACGAGGAAGAGGAGCGGCTGCTGATTGAACTGGGCTGGGGAACGCGTACGTATTGTACTCGAGCTTTTCAGAGGCAGTCAGAGAATGTTCTTGGTGTTTTTTAACTATTTGAGTTGATCCTCACAGTGGTTCGACCTGGGACCCCGATCGGACCTGCAGTGGAAGAGCCCATCGAGCCGGACCTGGGTGAGACTCTCACGGGGAAATGGACCGGTTTTTAGAGCTCGCTCACAAAATACTAAAATAAAGTCGACATATGTCAGAAAAGCAGAGCAGAGACATCAGAACAAGTACAACTTTGAAGTACTTGTACTTCACTTGAATGTTTTAATTTTCTGCTGCTTTATACTTGTATTTTACTACATCTCAGAGGACATTTTATTTAATTTTAATATATTAGAATATATTATAATATTATATATTTTAATTTAATAACTTAAGTTGCTTTCAGATTAATTATATTAATATTTTATATATATATATAAATATTAATATATACATATTAATATCATTAATGTATAATGATATTATATAATATTATAATATATATATATATACATATTAATATAATTAATGTATAATGATATTATATAATAATATTATTATAATAATATATTAATATATATATATGTATACATATACATATTAATATCATTAATGGCTTAATTAAACACTAAAGATATCAAAGAGTAACTGAACTTGCTAAATTTGTTACAATTAAAACATTTACTTTTAGTTTAATCAGATTAATGATATACAAAATAATCAACAGATAAATTATGATGGATTATTATTTATTAAGCTAAAGCTTTACCAATCCTCGGGGTAATATTCACAAACTACCCAGCAGATAAAGTAAGTAAATTAGCTAAAATCAACTCTTTAAATCAAAGCTTTCACCAGCTGCAACATTAAAGGGAAGAACAGATTAATGCATCAATAATTATAATCCAATAATTAAAATAAAGATTATTCTGCACAATGAGTACTTTGACTTCTGGTGCTTTAAGTACTTTTTCTTAAGAAAGATTTTGCACGCAGAACTTTTACTTGTAACTTGTAATTAATATTGTTAATCAAAGACTTAAAGATTCAAAGACTTTAAAGGAGGGAAACTAAAGAATAAGATTTTGTTAATGCAGATGTTTTTCCTCTATGTTGACGATGCACCTCTGTTTTAATATCATAATAAGGTTTTAATGTTTTAATAATGCACTATATGTTGTGTTCCTCACAGATCTGGTGCGTGGTCGATATCCTTATAACAAAAAAGCTACAACTACTGAGGCCATCATGTATATACCAGGTACCCCTCATTTACATTTTATATATATTATGGATAAAAATGCATATGACAGATGTTTGGGTTCATTTAAAGAGAGATAATTAATGTTATATACTGAATGAAAGTGGTAAATATCAGACTAAATTGATTTGTAACATTATTATTAAAATGGTTTTAATTATAATTTCATGAGTTCTGAACTAATTTGTCTAAATTCTGGTGGTCATAAAGAAAAGAGATATTTATGTGATTTACTATGTTTGACTAGAGGATCATTATATATCAGCTTGACGTATTCTTTTACAAATGGGAGAAACTTTAGTTAAAGGGTGCTTCAGGATTAATGCATTTATAGATATTTAAAAAAGAGTTAACTGATCTTTTGAAATTTGTTAAATAATAACAGCTACTTTTAAGTAACCAATAAATATTTAACAGAATATTCTTGTTTGCTCATTTGTATATATATATATTTTTATATATATATATATATATGTGATGTATATATATATATGTGTATACACATATATATATATATATGTGTATACACATATATATATATATATATGTGTGTATATATATATATATATATATATATATACGTATATATGTATATACACGTATATATATATATATATGTATATATATGTGTGTATATATATATATATATATATATATACGTGTATATATATATACGTATATATATATACGTATATATATATATATATATATATACACATATATATATATATGTGTATATATATATTCATGATTTTCTTCTTCATTGTGTCGTAGATGCTCATTTTACTGGGTAATAAGTGTCCCTGTTCACACACTTTATTCCAGCCTGTTATATTATTTCTAACCTGGCGTCTCGGGGCTTCCGTACCGACGGCTCATTGCGTAATAAAGAAAAGTCTGTAATCATCTGTTCTCTTGTGTTTCAGAGGAAACCACCGGCATGCCGTATGCCGTCCCCTGGTACGAGGAGTACGATTACGCTGACTGTACGTCGATCATCAACATAACTTCCTGTCGATGACCAAGTTATTGAGAGTTATTGATCGTTGCATTGAGTCTTTCTGATTCCCTCCACAGTGGCCGCGAAGAAACAGGAGGAGGAGGAGGAGAAAGCTCGGAAAGAAAAGGCAGAAAAAGGTTTTTTAACTCACACTTTGTCTGGAAATCGTGTGGATTAATCCGCCGCTGAAAGTAGTCCCAAACAAAGGCACTATTTCCTCTTGTTTGTGTTATAAAACTACAGCGAGCAGCTATTTTAGGAGATTACCGAGACTTTTTTTTAAATATAAAACTATATATTTGTGTTTTTAAACATTCGGGTCTTCAGTAAACACAGATGGGACGGTTTGATTCGTAAGAAAGAAAAATACCAGAGTTTTCTTTCATCCTTAGTTGTTCAGTGGGTTGTTATGAATGATGGAGAGGAGATTGAGGGGAGGAGGAATGTGGATTGTTATTTAAAGCTCAGAGACCAGCTGATAAGAGGCGGAGGGGAACGGTTTGATGGCTCTTCAAGTCTTACGCAACAAGTTTCCCTGTAAAATCAAATGTAGAGTCACAAAGATCAACTCTGTTTATTTTAATATATTATAATATTATATATTTTAATTTAATAACTTAAGTTGCTTGCACATTCAGATTAATTATATTAATATTTTTATATATATATTAATATATACATATTAATATAATTAATGTATAATGATATTATATTATTATTATTATAATATATTAATATATACATATTAATATCATGAATCTATAATGATATTATATAATATTATTATATATTAAAGATTATTCTGCACAATGAGTACTTTGACTTCTGGTGCTTTTTTCTGCACCAACGACCTTGAGGAATGCAGGAGGAACGTGTGAGTGGACTTGAAGGTTCTCCAGAGAACGTGAGGAAGTGTTTGTGTTCGGCCGGAGAGCGAGGCCCGTGTTCTGACTCTTCTTCTCTGGTGTTCTGACTCTTCTTCTCTGGTGTTCTGACTCTTCTTCTCTGGTGTTCTGACTCTTCTTCTCTGGTGTTCTGACTCTTCTTCTCTGGTGTTCTGACTCTTCTTCTCTGGTGTTCTGACTCTTCTCTGGTGTTCTGACTCTTCTTCTCTGGTGTTCTGACTCTTCTTCTCTGGTGTTCTGACTCTTCTTCTCTGGTGTTCTGACTCTTCTTCTCTGGTTGTTCTGACTCTTCTTCTCTGGTGTTCTGACTCTTCTTCTCTGGTGTTCTGACTCTTCTTCTCTGGTTGTTCTGACTCTTCTTCTCTGGTTGTTCTGACTCTTCTTCTCTGGTTAGCTGAGCGGCTGAGGAAGAGGTGGGAGGAGGAAGAGGAGGAGCGGCTCAAACAGATCTCCGTCCCCGTGGAGCTCAAGGGTAAGAGTAACTATAACTAACTATTAACTAACTATTAATTAACTATTAACTAACTATTAATTAACTATTAACTAACTATTAATTAACTATTAACTAACTATTAACGAACTATTAATTAACTATTAACTAACTATTAATTAACTATTAATTAACTATTAACTAACTATTAACTAACTATTAATTAACTGTTAACTAACTCTTAATTAACTATTAACTAACTATTAATTAACTATTAACTAACTAACTATTAACTAACTATTTTAACTTCTGGAGATGAAGACAGATTTGGAAGGTTTTGAGCTATTGTACATAAATACAAATTTGAGGTACTTTTGAGTGTTTCTATTTTCTGCTACTTTATACTTAACATCTGAGGTACATATTGTACTTTTTACTGTACTACATCTCAGTAAATATAGTACTTTTTACTGTACTACACCTCAAATGCAGTACTTTTCCCAGTGTAGTATTCTCACAGTGTGATACGACTAATTTAAGTAAAGCATCTGAATACTTCTTCCCCCGCGTTCACTTGTTGGTCCACTCAGCCTCTCGTTAACGACGACATCGTCTTTAACGAGGAGTTTTACTGCGTCTCGTTAAAGAGAAACAGCTGCTCGGTGAGAGACTCTGGACCAGAGTCTGGACCAGAGTCTCTGAGTCTCTGGATCAGAGTCTGGATCAGAGTCTCTGAGTCTCTGGATCAGAGTCTCTGGATCAGAGTCTCAGAGTCTCTGGATCAGAGTCTTAGAGTCTCTGAGTCATAGTCTGGATCAGAGTCTCTGAGTCTCTGGATCAGAGTCTTAGAGTCTCTGGATCAGAGTCTGGATCAGAGTCTCTGAGTCTCTGGATCAGAGTCTGGATCAGAGTCTCTGAGTCTCTGGATCAGAGTCTGGATCAGAGTCTCTGGATCAGAGTCTCAGAGTCTCTGGATCAGAGTCTTAGAGTCTCTGAGTCATAGTCTGGATCAGAGTCTCTGAGTCTCTGGATCAGAGTCTTAGAGTCTCTGGATCAGAGTCTGGATCAGAGTCTCTGAGTCTCTGGATCAGAGTCTGGATCAGAGTCTCTGAGTCTCTGGATCAGAGTCTCTGTGTCTCTGGATCAGAGTCTGGATCAGAGTCTCTGAGTCTCTGGATCAGAGTCTCAGAGACTCTGCATCAGAGTCTCTGAGTCTCTGGATCAGAGTCTCTGAGTCTCTGGATCTGAGTCTTGGATCAGAGTCTCTGGATCAGAGTCTCTGGATCTGAGTCTCTGGATCTGAGTCTCTGAATCAGAGTCTCTGGATCGGAGTCTCTGGACTCATCCAGCTTCCTCTTTGTGTTCGCGTCCCCTCAGACTGCCCTCCTCTGGGGCTCGAGTCCCACCGGGTGGAGGACGACCAGCTGCTGGCCTCCTCTCAGTCCCACCACGGGTTCGCGGCCCAGCGGGGACGCCTCAACATGCAGGTAGAGTCACGTGACTTCGTCCCGTATCAGAGCCTCTGCTCAGCAGTTTGATGGTACTAAGCGTACGACGGCGTGCAGGGCTCCGGCAACGACGAGGACATGTACGGCGGCGCCTGGTGTGCGGAGTCGGAGGAGCGCAACCACTGGTTCGAGGTCGACGCCCGCCGAGAGGTGGAGTTCACCGGGGTCATCACCCAGGGAAGGAACTCAGAGCAGCTGTGAGTCTGAAGGCGGTGTCACTTTAATGGAGCTATGGAAGGAAAAGAAGGCCAATAGAGGAAATGTTGGGACTGACGTTTAAAAAAAACAAACTGAATTAGATAGATAGATAGATGGATAGACACTTTATTAAACCCACAATTCCTTTCAATTTTTGTTCAAATTTCTTTAAAGATAATTCACATTTTTTTCAAGTCTTTTTCAAAATATATTTTAAAAAGAATTGACAACAATTTAAAAATATTTTTGGGAAAAAATTGAAAATATTTTGGAAAAATATTGAAAATATTTTGGAGAAAACATTTTTTCCAAAATATTTTCTATTTTTTTCAAAATATTTTCAATTGTTTTTCCAAAATATTTTCTATTTTCTTTCAAAAATATTTTCAATTTTATTTAAAAAATATTTTCAATTGTTTTTCAAAAACATTTTAAATTATTTTCCAAAATATTTTAAAATTGTTGTCAAATTTCTTTTATTAGTTTTTTACATTTTTAGCAGCATTTTTACATACAGGTAAGAAAAGAACAATACATACAAAAATAGAATAGAAGAAGAAGAAGAAGAAGAAGAAGAAGAAGAAGAAGAAGAAGAAGAAGAAGAAAATAAGAAAAATGCACAATATATACAAAAATAGAATAATAATATTAAATTAAATTAACTAACTAAACTAAACAGTAGTGCAGATGTAAACAACAATTATGAGACAGGAGAAGATGTTTCTCATATTTTAGTCTTAAAATGTTAGAATTTTGACTCTTTTCAATTATTAAGTAAAAAATGTGATGGTTGGAGTCTTCAATCTTTCTTGACCACAAGGGGGCAGCACAACGAGATGAAAACACAACAAAGATATTCATTTAAAGGGGAACATGATTGTTAAAACATTGATGTTATTCTGGAGGCTATTTATAACATTAAAAAACTGCAAACTGTCACTTTAAGTTAATTTGTTACCAAATATGAATAAAGATTTAAAGACGTAATAATCATGAAGATGAAATAAGATTAGATAACAAAAGATGATCCACAGCGGAGACGTCTGCAGGATTACAGAAGCAAAGTGGATCAGATCAAATTTAAATAATGAATAATGAATAATGATTAATGAATAATGAATAATGAATAATGAATAATGAATCCCCTCTTTTCTCCGTAGTGAGGATTTCGTGTCCTCCTACTTTGTGGCCTTCAGCAACGACAGCCGGGACTGGACGACGCTCCACGACGGCTACGCCGAATGGGTGAGTGGAGACCAGCCGACAACCGACAACCGACAACCAACAACCAGCCGACAACCGACAACCAACAACCGACAACCAACCGACAACCAACCAATAACCAGCCGACAACCGACGACAACAACAACGGACAGTGTCTCAGGACGATAGATTAGGGGGGTTCGATTCCCGGGCAGACGGGACTTCTGTGTGGAGTTTGCATGTTCTCCTGGGCAGCGTGTTCTCAAAGGTTCTCAATAGGTTCTGGTTCTCTCTAGGTTTCTGGGTTCTCAATAGGTTCTGTTTCTCTGGGTTCTCTTTAGGTTCTCTCTGGGTTCTCAATAGGTTCTCTCTGTGTTCTCTCTGGGTTGTCTCTGTGTTCTCTCTGGGTTCTCTCTGTGTTCTCTCTAGGTTCTCTCTGGGTTCTCAATAGGTTCTCTCTGGGTTCTCTGTGGGTTCTCTCTAGGTTCTCTCTGGGTTCTCTCCGGGTTCTCTCTATGTGTCACCATGTGACTAGAACTCCCCTGTAGACTCTGTTATGGATGCATAATGCACACGGTCGGTTCTGATGCTATAGATCCTCGTCTCTGACTCTTCTATTTTAATTTTATTCTCCGTCACGTATCGCATGTGTTCTGTTGTTCTCTTCCCGTGGACCTCGGAAAGACGAGCAAACGACGAATAAAAAACTGTCTCCTCTCCTGCAGCTGTTCTACGGGAACGTGGATAAGGACACGCCGGTGCTGGGTCAGTTCTCGGCGCCCGTGGTGGCTCGGTACCTCCGCATCCTGCCGCAGAGCTGGAACGGGAGCTTGTGCCTGCGGGCCGAGGTCCTGGCCTGCCAGCTCCCCAGTCAGTACCTCCAGACCGCGGCTTTGATTCCTCGCAGGTTTCTGGAAGAGTTTTCATGAGTCAGAGAGCTTTTTCATTCCTTGCAGGAATATGTCATCCTGCGCTGGAGGGAAAAACTCAACTTTCTGCCAAAACTTTAACTTAAAAAAAGTCTATTTCACAACACGAACTGCATAACCCCCAGTGGGGTGTTGCGTAACAGACTTTCCACCATTTCCCGGTGGTGTGAAGTACATTTACTCCAGCACTGCACTATAATACATCAGAACATTTTAACATACTTTTACTTTAACTGAGTATTTCCATTTTCTGCTACTTTCTCCTTCTCCTCTACTACGTATCAGAGACAAACTGTGTACTTTTTACTGCATTATGTTTATCTGATAACGTTAGTTACTTTGCAGACTTCACACAGCATTAACAGTAAATCACACCAGCTAACTGTTAGCATGTTGCTTCTTTCAGGCAGCTACCGCAGTGAGAACGAAGTCACCCCATCAGACGACCTGGACTTCAGACACCACAACTACAAGGAGATGAGACAGGTCTGTTTTCAATTCTGACAAGAGACCTTATTAAGACTGAGGAGACGTAGAGACCTGTCAATCACCTTGTAGCCCCGCCCCTAAAGCATCCCCTGCTTTATGGTCTGTTTGACTCTAAATGGACCATAATTTACTAAATGAACATCATGCTGTATTGAAGAAGACTTGAAACTAGAGATTGAGACATAAACTCATGTTTACAATGTTTACTGGGGGAATAAATCAAGAGAGAAGTAGAGTCATTTTCTATAGACTTCTATACAACCAGAGGAGTCGCCCCCTGGTGGTCAGGAGAGAGAATGCAGCTTTAACACATGAAGCTTTGACTTCTATACAACCAGAGGAGTCGCCCCCTGGTGGTCAGGAGAGAGAATGCAGCTTTAACACATGCCGCCTGATTCTGACTGATAAAAAGATGATTATTATGTTATTATTCTGTTATTATGATTCTCTAAAGAACAGATATTTTTGCCTCTCTTCCAGATGATGAAGGTGATAAACGAAGAGTGTCCCAACATCACCAGGATCTACAACATCGGTAAAAGCTCTCAGGGCCTGAAGATGTACGCCATGGAGATCTCCGACAACCCCGGAGAGCACGAGACGGGTACGAGACCAAAGAACCCGCCGAGCGTCCGACGGCCGCCCGTCCTGTCCCGATGTGTGACGTCGGTTCTTTTTCCGTTCCCCTAGGTGAGCCTGAATTTCGGTACACGGCCGGTCTCCACGGTAACGAGGCGCTGGGCCGAGAGCTCCTCCTCCTGCTGATGCAGTTCCTGTGCAGGGAGTACAAAGACGACAACCCCAGAGTGCGCCGCCTGGTGGACGGAGTGAGGATACACCTGGTGCCTTCGCTCAACCCCGACGCCTACGAGCTGGCCTACGAGATGGTACGGCTCACCTGCACAGCTATTGCGCAACCGTAGCACCTCGAAGGCGTTTACTCGCTGTCCGCCGCATTATTCTCCCGAACACCAGAGGGCGCACAAACAAAATGAACCGAAGACAACAAGTATAACCAACAAAACACAAACCAGGTTGTAATTATCTGTAAACCCATATCTCATGTTCATAAACTACTTTATTGGAGGAAGTCAAGTATTAAATGTGTTGTGAAGAAACGAAGGTTGAGTATCCTGTAAACCATTTGATTTGGCTTCAGAATAAGGTTTTTAAACGTGGCCCTCCTCCTCCCCGTGCTGCAGGGCTCCGAGATGGGGAACTGGGCTCTGGGCCACTGGACCGAAGAAGGTTACGACATCTTCCAGAACTTCCCGGACCTCAACAGCATCCTGTGGGGCGCCGAGGACCGAGGCTGGGTCCCTCGCATCGTGCCCAACCACCACATCCCGCTGCCGGACCACGTCCTCAACGGCTCCGTGAGTCCGCGTCTGAACCTCCGCCGAAACCCGGAGCTGTGCATTATAGTCAGGTGTTCATCTTTCTGACGGCCCTTGAACACATCACGTGTGACGGACGGATAAAGTCGTCAAAACGAAGCCTAAAATTGTGATATTTCATAAAAAACAGTTTATTCTACTCTTCTCAGTTAAAGTCTCTCCTCTAATAAACGTTCACTTTAATCAGATTCTGTTAAAAACATTAAACTCTGAGTTCATCAGAGAAACTATGACGTCATGATTTATTCACCTGAGACCAGCAGTCATGTGACAAGGAGAGGAGACACTATGAGGAGAGGAGAGGAGGGGAGAGGAGGAGAGGAGAGGAGAGGAAGGAGGAGAGGAGAGGAGAGGTTAGGAGAGGAAAGGAAGGAGGAGAGGAGGAGAGGAGGAGAGGGGAGGAGAGGGGAGGAGAGGAAGGAGGAGAGGAGGAGAGGAGAGGGGAGGAGAGGAAGTGAAGGAGGAGAGGAGAGGAGGAGAGGAGAGGAAAGGAAGTGAAGGAAGAGAGGAGAGGAGATGAGAGGAGAGGGGAGGAGAGGAGAGGAGAGGAGAGAGGAGAGTAGAGGAAGGAGGAGAGGAAGTGAAGGAGGAGAGGAGAGGAGAGGAGAGGAAGTGAAGGAGGAGAGGAGAGGAAAGGAAGTGAAGGAAGAGAGAGACAGAGAGGAGAGGAGAGGAGAGGAGAGAGGAGAGGAGAGGAAAGGAAGGAGGAGAGGAGAGGAAGTGAAGGAGGAGAGGAGAGGAGAGGAGAGGAAAGGAAGGAGGAGAGGAGGAGAGGAGGAGAGGGGAGGAGAGGAGGAGAGGAGAGGGGAGGAGAGGAGAAGAGAGGAGAGGAAAGGAAGTGAAGGAAGAGAGGAGAGGAGAGGAGAGAGGAGGCTGTAAACATGTAAATAGTTAAATACATAAAACACGTAGAGCCTCCATTTCTTCTAACATTGGTAACACTTGTAAATGTTGGATTTATAGATTTCATTGTTTTCCAATTTTTGTAAAATAAATTATCAAAACAATTCAACTTTTGATTTCAGTCATAATAACTGAGTTATTCTGCAGTTCCAGTTCTCTCCTGGTGGTCCTGGTTCCAGGAGGAGACTTTACATTACAGATCAAATCAAGACCACAGAGAGGAAAATGTTCACCACCTCTGATCTCTGCTTCCTGCTTCCTGCTTCCTGCTTCCTTCACAGATCGCCACGGAGACGAGGTCCATCATCTCCTGGATGCAGCGCACCCCGTTCGCTCTGGGAGCTAATCTACAAGGAGGAGAAAAGCTGGTCGCGTACCCCTTCGACATGCAGCGCCAATCCATTTCTGTAAGGAGACCCAGGTGAAGGTATCGATGACGTCATCAGCCGGATATTAACCCTTTCATCCCTCTAAGTCCCCCGACAGCCGGCGTTGGCGAGGCAACGGCGAGATGAGCGAGGAGACGTGGGCTCGCATCCAGCGGCAGAACGAGGGCTCGCTGAGGGAGACGCCGGACGACGCCATGTTCCGATGGCTGGCCATGGCGTACGCCCACAGCCACCTCACCATGACGGAGACCTACCGGGGCTCCTGCCACGGGGACGACGTCACCGGGGGCCAGGGCATCACCAACAGGGCCAGCTGGGACCCGGTGGTGGGCAGTGAGTGTTAGAATAATAAGGATTGTTCACCACCAGGTGTGAGTGAGCTCATCCTCTTCCTCTTCCTCTTCCTCTTCCTCTTCCACAGGTATGAATGACTTCAGCTACCTGCACACCAACTGCTTCGAGCTGTCCATCTTCTTGGGCTGCGACAAGTTTCCCCATGAGAGTGAGCTGCCTCTCGAGTGGGAGAACAACCGCGAGTCTCTGCTGTCCTTCATGGAACAAGTGAGAAGTGGACTTAGAAGCTGCATTCTCTCTCCTGACCACCAGGGGGCGACTCCTCTGGTTGTATAGAAGTCAAAGCTTCGTTAAAGCTGCATTCTCTTCTGACCACCAGGGGCGACTCCTCTGGTTGTATAGAAGTCAAAGCTTCATGTGAAAGCTGCATTCTCTCTCCTGACCACCAGGGGGCGCCTCTGGTTGTATAGAAGTCTATAGAAAATGACTCTACTTCTCTCTTGATTTATTCCCTCAGTAAACATTGTAAACATGAGTTTATGTCTCAATCTCTAGTTTCAAGTCTTCATTGCAACATTTTGTTCTCCTAAAGATGTCAGCCTCACTTCTGGTTGCAAAAGAAACCAAGATGGCGACAATCAAATGCCGAACTCGAGGCCTTTAAATCCAGTTCTCTACAAACAAAAACTTCTTCCAATAGAATAAATCTATAACTAAATCAGAGTCTGGTCTCCTCTTGTTATTGTGCGGTTGGAGCTGACTCTGTTTCCTGTGCAGGTGCATCGTGGGATAAAAGGCGTGGTGAGAGACGTGGAGGGGAACCCGCTGCCCAACGCCACCGTGTCCGTGGAGGGAATCCGGCACGACGTCAAAACCGGTAAAAACTCAGATTCTTTGCTCTGCAGACGACCATAACGACTGAATAAAGAGACTCCGCCTCCTGACTCCGCCTCCTGACTCCGCCTCCTGACTCCCTGCTCTCCTCCCAGCCGCAGGCGGTGATTACTGGCGGCTGCTGAACCCCGGTGAGTTCCGGGTCACGGCCAAAGCCGACGGCTACACGCCTCAGACCCGGCTGTGCATGGTGGGCTACGACTCCGGAGCCACCTCCTGCAGCTTCACCTTGGCCAAGTCCAACTGGGACCGCATCAAGCAGATCATGGCGCTGCGCGGCCAGAGGCCGATCCGGCTGGTTCCCAAAGCGCCGAAGACCACGCCGCCGGCCGGCAGCCCGGCGCCGCCGACCGTCGACAGCCACGCCGCCGCCCAGAACGCGGAGCGGCTCCGGAGGCTCCGCATCGCGCGGCTACGCCGGCTACGTCAGCAGAGGCTGCGAGCCGGGCTGAGCTCCACGCCGGCTACAACAACAACAACAACAACAACAACCACCACCACGAGACCGCCAACAACAACAACGGTCCCCACGACGACGCCTGTGACCGAGAGAACCACTTCCTGGTACGACTCCTGGTTCCCGGTGGACAGCTGGATGACGGAGAACCCGTTCGACAGCGTGGCCTTTGACTCGGTGCCCACGCAGGACTACGCCTTCGAGTACACCATCGACTGACCCCGTCACCACGGAGACAGAGAGCTTCATCATCAGCTTCATTAGCTTCAAACACTGACTACGTTTACGTGAACCACATATTCTGTTTGGTTTTTTTTTTGCCCTTAATCTGAAAAAGACAATATTCCTAATAATCCTGTTTACATTCCAACTAACCGAACGCGACCCCGTGACCTCAAACTCCCTTTCATTCCTTCAGACAGCTTCTCTAAAGGTTCTATATATACATATATATATATATATGTGTAATATGTTGGTATCAAGGCCTTCATGATGCATCTCTACTCCAGCTTCACTAACTGTTGCTTTGTGTTCACAGAGCTGCTCCATAAGAGAAATATAGTTTTTTGGGAAGATTCTGCTGAGCAGACTACACGGATGTGAACTGGCTCAATAAAACCATATACAGCATGTTACGACACACACAAGATATGATTGGGTTCTCCTGTATCACAAATGTATGTATATCTTTATGACTCTTTAATGGCTTTACAGTGCGATTGCTGGCCTCAGTTAAACTGATTTAATGTACTGCTGAATGCAGTTGATTAAAATGAGTGTTTTTCTAAAATTACCTTCGTCTGTGTTTTTTTTGGCGATATTAAGAGAATATTATTGATCCAAGACGAAGCTGCATTCTCTCCCCTGACCACCAGGGGGCGACTCCTCTGGTTGTATAGAAGTCAAAGCTTCATGTGTTAAAGCTGCATTCTCTCTCCTGACCACCAGGGGGCGACTCCTCTGGTTGTATGGAAGTCAAAGCTTCATGTGTTAAAGCTGCATTTCTCCTGACCACCAGCGACTCCTCTGGTAGAAGTCAAAGCTTCATGTGTTAAAGCTGCATTCTCTCTCCTGACCACCAGGGGGCGACTCCTCTGGTTGTATGGAAGTCAAAGCACTACAACTACGATACAAAAACTCCACCTTCGAGAAGAAATCACTTTATTATAACAAACATTTTCAACGACGCATTAGAAGACGATACAGATACTGTACGTTTGGATTTGCAACTTCAAACTGATGTTTCTTGCATTTTCCTCATTTCAAAGTTCCCATAAGTCTGTTCAGTCCGTACAGGAACCGACTCTCTTCAGAACCGGCCTCTGGAGAACCGACCTCTGGAGAACCACCCTCTGGAGAACCGACCCTCTGGAGAACCGACCTCTGGAGAACCGACCCTCTGGAGAACCGGGTCACGCTCCCGGGTTCTGCAGCTACGACTGGCCCGCTTTGCCTTTCCGGTTCCTCGCTCCGAGGTACCGGAAGCTCTTCAGAGGGTTCTTCCCCGGGACGTTCTTCTACGAGAGGGAACCAAACCCGTTATTGTAAAGGTAGTAAAGGGTAGTAAAGGTGGTAAAGGTGTAGTAAAGGTGTAGTAAAGGTGTAGTAAAGGTGTAGTAAAGGTGGTAAAGGTAGTAAAGGTGTAGTAAAGGTGTAGTAAAGGTAGTAAAGGTAGTAAAGGTGTAGTAAAGGTAGTAAAGGTGTAGTAAAGGTGGTAAAGGTGTAGTAAAGGTGGTAAAGGTGTAGTAAAGGTAGTAAAGGTGTAGTAAAGGTGGTAAAGGTAGTAAAGGTGGTAAAGGTGTAGTAAAGGTGGTAAATGTGTAGTAAAGGTGGAGTAAAGGTGGTAAATGTGTAGTAAAGGTGTAGTAAAGGTAGTAAAGGTGTAGTAAAGGTGTAGTAAAGGTAGTAAAGGTGTAGTAAAGGTAGTAAAGGTAGATGACCTCTGACCTAAAAGAGTAAAGGTGGATGACCTCTGACCTAACAGAATAAAGGTGGATGACCTCTGACAGTAAAGGTGGATGACCTCTGACCTATCAGAATAAAGGTGGATGACCTCTGACAGTAAAGGTGGATGACCTCTGACCTATCAGAATAAAGGTGGATGACCTCTGACCTCTGACCTCTCACCTTGAAGCTGGTCTTCACGACGCCCTCTGAGGCTCTGAGCTTCTTCTTCTTCCTCCGGGAGGACATCGGGTTCACGGCGCCCTTCAGCGCCTCCGGGACTGAAGGAGAGTTACAGGTACATTTACTCAGGTACACGCCTCTTTACAGGTACATTTACTCAGGTACACGCCTCTTTACAGGTACATTTACTCAGGTACACGCCTCTTTACAGGTACATTTACTCAGGTACACGCCTCTTTACAGGCTTTACAGGTACATTTCGGTACCGCCTCGTACATTTACTCAGGTACACGTCTTTACAGGTACATTTACTCAGGTACACGCCTCTTTACAGGTACATTTACTCAGGTACACGCCTCTTTACAGGTACATTTACTCAGGTACACGCCTCTTTACAGGTACATTTACTC
>JACSYO010001596.1:10000-32500 GCA_016806645.1 Ophiodon elongatus | reverse complement strand
AGGTTTATTACTTTACAAAAACAATTTCCACACAAAACATTCAAAAAGCTTATAAAAGAAAAAAGAATGAAACAAAAAATGATTTGGCAACTGTTCAATTTTTCATGCAAAAACATTAATGAAAACATTTGCCAATATTTAAAAACAATTATATAATTGTAATATAATGAAATTTATAAGTTATCAGCAGATAAATCCACAATAGAAAATATGTACATACATTAGTTAATAGTTCAAAATGAGCTCCACCTCAGCCAACTACAACAGTAAAATCCTATTTTTACAATAATGCACGAGTCATAATTAATCTAATGATAGAAAATATATTAGTTTGAATACTTTAACTAAATGTTACTGATTATTTTACTGAAGCAACATTTACTGTGACAGTACTTTTACAGTGTGGTATTAATACTTTCAATCCAGTAAAGGATCTCATACTACTTCCACCACTTTTTAAAAATTAAATCAAATACATAGATTAAATAAAATATGCCATCATCATCAACAGTAAAAATCCTGCTTTTACATTAATGCACGAGTCATAATAATCTATGATAGAATATATAATAGAAACATCACATTTTTAATACTTTAACTACATTTTACTGATTGTACTGACGTACTTTTACAGAAAGAACATTTTCAATGCAGGACTTCTACTTGCAACAGGGTATTTTCACAGCGTGGTATTAGTGCTGTGACTCCAGTGAGATGTGAATACTTCCTGAATGGACCTCATAGTGAGATTGTTTTTATTTTTCTCCCTGATTTCCCTCATTTGACCGACAGGTGGCGACAAAACGCCACCAAAGAAAACGTCACATTGGCCCCTCATTAACAATTAAATATAAAAAATAACCACGATAATTTTCAGCAGAACTGAAACATAACAACACACAACATTTACGCACACGCACGCGCGCACACACACGAGCATGCACGAGCATGCACGTGGCTTTAACCCGCGTTTGTGGGGGTCGCGTGCGTCTCGACTTGTTGAGAAGGAGGCGCGGAGAAGATGTCTGCTGCTGGTGGAGCAGCATCTCCTCCTCCATCCTCCCGCAGCAGACACATGAGTCAACATGGCCGCGGAGCAGCGCGCCCCGCAGCTCCACTGAGACCCGCACCACAACAACACGCAGGTAAACAACACGAACACGGAGCCGCGCGCTTTTATTACACACCTGAGAGGATTGTGTGGTTTCATCCACAGAGACATGCTGCCGAGTATTCACCAAAATAAAGCCACAGGTTATTAGTGTCTGTTACATAATCCTGGAAATGATCTCATTCTAATGAGGCGTTATTCCCTGTATTGGGTTCATTCCCCTGTATTGGGTTCATTCCCCTGTATTGGGTTTATTCGGGTTTATTCCCCTGTATTGGGTTCATTCCCCTGTATTGGGTTCATTCCCCTGTATTGGGTTTATTCCCCTGTATTGGGTTTATTCCCCTGTATTGGGTTTATTCCCCTGTATTGGGTTTATTGGGGTTTATTCCCCTGTATTGGGTTTATTCGGGTTTATTGTTCTGTATTGGGTTCATTCCCCTGTATTGGGTTCATCCCCATGTATTGGGTTCATCCCCTGTATTGGGTTCATCCCCATGTATTGGGTTCATTCCCATGTATTGGGTTCATCCCCTGTATTGGGTTCATCCCCATGTATTGGGTTCATCCCCCTGTATTGGGTTCATCCCCTGTATTGGGTTCATCCCCCTGTATTGGGTTCATCCCCTGTATTGGGTTCATTCCCCTGTATTGGGTTCATCGCCCTGTATTGGGTTCATTCCCCTGTATTGGGTTCATCCCATGTATTGGGTTCATCCCTCTGTATTGGGTTCATCCCCATGTATTGGGTTCATCCCCTGTATTGGGTTCATCCCCATGTATTGGGTTCATTCCCATGTATTGGGTTCATCCCCTGTATTGGGTTCATCCCCATGTATTGGGTTCATCCCCCTGTATTGGGTTCATCCCCTGTATTGGGTTCATCCCCCTGTATTGGGTTCATCCCCTGTATTGGGTTCATTCCCCTGTATTGGGTTCATCGCCCTGTATTGGGTTCATTCCCCTGTATTGGGTTCATCCCATGTATTGGGTTCATCCCTCTGTATTGGGTTCATCCCCATGTATTGGGTTCATCCCCCTGTATTGGGTTCATCCCCATGTATTGGGTTCATTCCCATGTATTGGGTTCATCCCCTGTATTGGGTTCATTCCCATGTATTGGGTTCATCCCCTGTATTGGGTTCATCCCCATGTATTGGGTTCATCGCCCTGTATTGGGTTCATTCCCCTGTATTGGGTTCAATCCCCTCCTCCTCCTCTCAGACTGAATGGCGTTCATGTCCCGGTTCTCGCGGTCCCGGAGCAGCTCCCGGTCTCCGAACAGGAAGCCGTCCTCCTCGCCGACGCCCACGGTGTCCGAGCTGGAGCGGCTGCTGTGCACCGGGAAGACGGCGTGCAACCACGCGGACGAGGTGTGGCCACGCCTCCTCATCGGGGACCAGTGAGTACACCTGCACACCTGAGGAGTACCTGACCGGTTACTGCAGTACAAGTAGTAGTACAACAGGGTAGAAGTACTCTGCTGCAAGTAGAAGCCACCGCATTCTAAAACGTGTACTTTTGGTTCAACAAGTACTCGCGGTGCAGAATGACCTATTATTATTATTATTATTATTATTATTATTATTATTATTTATTATTATTATCATTATTATTATTATCATTATTATTTTTTATTATTATTATCATTATTATTATTATTGTTATTATTATTATCATTATTATTATTATTATTATTATTATTATTATTATTGTTATCATTATTATTGTTATTATTTATTATTATTATTATTATTATTATTATTGATGCATTCA
The DNA here is from genome assembly GCA_016806645.1 of Ophiodon elongatus. NCBI lineage: Eukaryota > Metazoa > Chordata > Actinopteri > Perciformes > Hexagrammidae > Ophiodon > Ophiodon elongatus. The sequence goes on along the minus strand of JACSYO010001596.1, from coordinate 29,613 downwards.
CGTGGTCATCACTTTAATGTTGCAGCTGGTAAAGATGGAGCTCTTTTAAATTATTTAATAAAATAAATGATAGTTTAATCTGTAAAAATATATAATAATACATGTTGTTGAGTATTAGATATATTTTGTGTTAATTGGAATCTTAAAGATTCAGGCAGGTGAGAGTGAAAGCCAGCTGAGCACGTGCATCACTGTGGACGATAACATCTCAAACAACCCTGGAGCTGACACACACACACACACACACACACACACACACACACACACACACACACACAGACAGACAGGCTGGCAGGAGAAGCGGATGCAGACGAGACCAATGAACCGGTTTTATTAATGACTTGGCTGAATGTGGAGCAGGTGAGCGAGGGGGCGGGGCTGGCGAGCGAATGGGCGGGGCTGGTGAGTAAGTGGGCGGGGCTTGTGGGCGGGGCTTGTGGAAACGGCGGGAAAGAGGTCACTGTCGAACAGCGATGATGTCATGAGAGCAAAGACACAGAATAAGTGTGTGAATGTAAATGTGTTCTGGATTAAGTTAATATATATATAGTTATATAGATTTCTTACACCAACGAACCATCACGTGTCAAGTTGCTCATCCTTTGGACAATACTTTTTTCCGATGGTCGTATCCGGTGGATCAAACACATCTTTTACTGGTTGTATCCAACATGTGAGCTGCATGTGAGTGATGCTCCTCTCCTCTGCAGGGACATCGCCTCAGACCGCCGAGAGCTCAGCAGACTGGGCATCACTCACATCCTCAACTGTGCTCAGAGCAAGTGGCGCGGCGGAGCCGAGAACTACGCCGGCATGAGCGTCACCTACCACGGCATCGAGGCCCACGACTCGCCCTCCTTCGACATGAGCGTCAACTTCTACCCGGCGGCCGAGTTCATCCACAAAGCCTTAACCAGCGGAGGTTAGACACAGCCTGGATTATTATGGGAAAGGATGGAGGGAGGGTGGAGGGGTGGAGGGAGGGGTGGAGGGATGGGTGGATGGATGATGGATGATGGATGGGTGGATGGATGATGGATGATGGATGGATGGATGGATGGATGGGTGGGTGGGTGGATGGGTGGATGGATGGATGGGTGGGTGGGTGGATGGATGGATGGGTGGGTGAGTGGATGGATGGATGGAGGGATGATGGATGATGGATGATGGATGGATGGATGGGTGGGTGGGTGGGTGAGTGGATGGATGGAGGGATGATGGATGGGTGGGTGGATGGAGGGATGATGGATGATGGATAGATGTATGGGTGGATGGATGGGTGGTTGGATGGGTGGATGGACAGACAGACAGACAGATAGATAGATAGATAGATGGATGGATGGATAGATGGATGGATGGATGGAAGATAGATGATAGATAGATAGATAGATGATGATAGATGATAGTAGATGTAGTGTGTGGTGTGGTGTGTGTAGATACTTTATTAATCCTGCTAGAGGACATATTTTTGCTACAGCAGCATTTATAAATACAGGTAAAGAAATAAAAAATATAAAAAATGCAGAATATATACAAAAAAAAGAATAATATTAAATTAACTAACGAAACAATTTATAATATTACAGCTGCGATGGAAGATATTTAGTCAAGAATAAATTCATAAAGCGTCCCCAACAGGCTCCCGTTACTCCGTGTTCCAGGTAAGGTGCTGGTGCACTGCGCGGTGGGGGTGAGCCGCTCGGCCACGCTGGTTCTGGCCTACCTGATGATCCGGCAGAACCTCACGCTGGTGGAGGCCATCAAGACCGTGAAGGACCACCGGGGCGTCATCCCCAACCGGGGCTTCCTCCGCCAGCTCAACGGCCTGGACGGCATCCTGAGGGAGAGCCGCAAGGCCACGAGCTAGACGCCCTCAACGCACACACACACACACACACACACACACACACACACACACACACACACACACACACACACACACACACACACACACACACACACACACACTGAGGTAGCAGCCAGACGGGTTAAACTGGGGGAGGTAATGGGACCAAGTTAGGAGCAACTGGTGGGTTTCTGACAATGTTTGTTTATTTATTTATTCATATATTTATTTATTCATTCATTCATACATATATTTATTCATTCATATATTTATTTATTCATTCATATATTTTTTATTCATATATGTATTCATTCATTTATTGATTTATTCATTCATATATTTATTTATTCATTCATACATTTTATTCATTCATCTTTTTACTTATTTATTCATTCATTTGCTTTTTATTCATCTGTCTTTTTACTTAGATTTATTTATCTATTTATTTAGTTAGTTATGTATTTGTTTATTTATCTATCTTTTCATTTATTCATTTATTGTTTATTTATTCATTAATTTACTTTTTATTCATCCATCTTTTTACTTATTTATTTATCTATTTATTTATTTAGTTATGTATTTGTTTGTTTATCTATCTTTTCATTTATTCATTTATTGTTTATTTATTTGTTTATATATTTATTCAGCCATCTCTTCATTTATTTATTTACCTATTGTTTTATTTACATATTTTTTTATTTACATATTTTTTTATTTATATATTTTTTTATTTATATATTTTTTTATTTACATATTTTTTTATTTATCTTTTCATTTTTTAATTTTAAATACATTTTTAATTTTTTTAATTTAGTAATGTCCTGTTGTTGTTTATTTGTGTTTGAGCCTCTGAAACCACCCTAGTCAGTGTTATTGATCACGTACCTGATGACAGCTCACCTGCTCAGCAGGGGACGCTCGTCTCTTCTTATGCGAGACTCTTTTTTAATCAAACTTCAGATCATTCCTGATGTTTTACTGCCGCTGCACCAGCAGAGAAGAACATGAACAGAGACCCTCAACAGGAACCTCGTCTCCGGTGCATCTTTTCTTGTTTCAGGAAATTTCTAAAAAACTAAATGTGTCCACATGTGGGCTGAGCTGTGTTTTGTAATCAAAGACTCGTCTCAGCGAGTCTTCCTGCAGTTTAAGTCTCTGCAGGTTTTCCCTCGACTTCCTTTTGTACATTCAGCAAGTGTCATTAAGAGCTCAGAACCACTGACACTCTGTGGCCCGGGTCTGAACCAGCACACGTATGTAGCCCGGGTCCCAACCAGCACACGTATGTAGCCTGGGTCTGAACCAGCACACGTATGTAGCCCGTTGATGACCGTATGTAGCCTGACGTATGAGTATGTAGCCCGTCTGAAGTATGTATGAGTATATATGAGCGTATGATATATGTATGATCGTCTGAAGTACATATGTAGACCTTTATATGATCGTATGATGTATATATGATCGTATGATGTATATATGATCGATGATGTATATATGATCGTATGATGTATATATGATCGTATATATGATCGATATGATGTATATATGGTCGTATGATGTATATATGGATATATGATCGTATGATGTATATATGATCGTATAATGATCTATGATGTATATATGATCGTATGATGTATATATGATCGTATGATGTATATATGATGTATATATGATCGTATGATGTATATATGATGTATATATGATCGTATGATGTATATATGATCGTATATATGATCGTATGATGTATATATGATGTATATATGATCGTATGATGTATATATGATGTATATATGATCGTATGATGTATATATGATCGTATGATGTATATATGATCGTATGATGTATATATGATCGTATATATGATCGTATGATGTATATTGATCGTATGATGTATATATGATCGTATATATGATCGTATGATGTATATATGATCGTATATATGATCGTATGATGTATATATGATCGTATGATGTATATCTGATCGTATGATGTATATATGATGTTATGATGTATGTGTATATATGATCGTATGATGTATATATGATCGTATGATGTATATATGATCGTATGATGTATATATGATCGTATATATGATCAGTTTATGATGTATATATGATCGTATGATGTATATATGATCGTATTTATGATGTATATGATCGTATGATGTATATATGATCGTATGTGTTATATGATCGTATGATGTATATATGATGTTTCGTATGATGTATATACGTATGATGTATATATGATCGTATGATGTATATATGATGTATATATGATCGTATGATGTATATATGATGTATTTGTCGTATGATGTATATATGATCGTATGATGTATATATGATCGTATATTTTATGATCGTATGATGTATATATGATGTATATATGATCGTTGTGTGTTTATGATCGTATATATGATCGTATGATGTATATATGATCGTATGATGTATATATGATCGTATATATGATCGTATGATGTATATATGATGTATATCTGATCGTATGATGTATATATGATGTATATATGATCGTATGATGTATATATGATCGTATGATGTATATATGATGTATATATGATCGTATGATGTATATATGATCGTATGATGTATATATGATCGTATGATGTATATATGATGTATATATGATTGTATGATGTATATATGATCGTATGATGTATATATGATCGTATGATGTATATATGATCGTATATATGATCGTATGATGTATATATGATGTATATATGATCGTATGATGTATATATGATGTATATATGATTGTATGATGTATATATGATGTATATATGATCGTATGATGTATATATGATCGTATGATGTATATATGATCGTATGATGTATATATGATGTATATATGATCGTATGATGTATATATGATCGTATGATGTATATTGTGTATATATGATCGTATGATGTATATATGATGTATATATGATCGTATGATGTATATATGATGTATATATGATCGTATGATGTATATATGATCGTATATATGATCGTATGATGTATATATGATCGTATGATGTATATATGATCGTATGATGTATATATGATGTATATATGATCGTATGATGTATATATGATCGTATGATGTATATATGATCGTATGATGTATATATGATCGTATATATGATCGTATGATGTATATATGATCGTATATATGATCGTATGATGTATATATGATTGATTTTGTTATATGATCGTATGATGTATATATGATGTATATATGATCGTATGATGTATATATGATGTATATATGATCGTATGATGTATATATGATCGTATATATGATCGTATGATGTATATATGATCGTATGATGTATATATGATCGTATGATGTATATATGATGTATATATGATCGTATGATGTATATATGATCGTATGATGTATATATGATCGTATGATGTATATATAATGTATATATGATCGTATTAACGTGTCGTCACCGTGTTTTGTTCACGTTCGATGTTTTGGTTCAATCCAGCGTATTTTTAAATAATCACGGTCTTTCCCCGCTTTTCTTTGTTGGATGTCTTGTGTGTGACGGGATCGGCGTTACAGGTGGAGGAATGTAATATTCCCCGTTCAACTCGGGGGTTTAACTCATCGGGAAATTACAGTACATGTCTGTAAAAGAGATTGCATAAGAATGGGACGGACTCGAGGTCGCAGTGACCTTCACCTTTGACCTTTGACCAAAAAATAACTTTATTTGTTTGGTCTATTTATAGATATATAGATTTATCTATCTATTCATTTATTTATCTATTTATTTGTTTTTCTATTCATTTATTTATTTTGCATTTATCCGTCTTTTTACTTATTTATTTATTTGTTTATTTATCCATGTTTTTACTTATTTATTAATTTATTCATCTATTAATTTATTTATTTAATTATCCATATTTTTACTTATTAATTTATTTGTTTATTTATCCATATTTTTACTTATTTATTAATCCATCTTTTTACTTATATATTTATTCATCTATTTATTTATTTATCTATTTGTGTATTTATCTTTTCATTTATTTATTTCGTTTTTATTATTTGTATATCACGTTGTTTATTTGTGTTTGAGCCTCTGAAACTAGAGTCCAAGTAAGTCTGAAAAAAATGTCAAGAAATTCCTTATAGGGTTTTTTTCTGAGTTCATGAAACAACCCGAAAACATATATTAATAAAAAAATAGAAGTAGAAGCAGAGACCAACTTTGAAAGACAACTCTTTAAATTACAAGAGGAAAAACCCGTTAGAACATCAGTAGAGACTTTAATAGTAAAAAAGCTGAGTGGATTTGTACAGGCTCTGGAGATTTAAAGGGTTAGTTTAAAGATTAAGGTTTAAGTTTATTTGCTTTCCTGCTGAGAAGTTAAATACTAAGTATGGAGCTGAGGCCGGAGGCGATTAGCCTAGCTTAGCACAAAGACTGGAAGCGGAGGGGAACAGCTAGCCTGGCTGCGTCCGGAGTTTAAACTTAACCTATTTTTTACATTTTTACAGTTTAAGTGCATTTACAAACAGCACCAGTCATTTTTGGAACAACGGTTCTCTGATGTCACACAGAAGTTCACATTTATAAAAGACGTTTGAAGATTTTATACGCGGAGATTTATGCTAGCAGGTTTTTATCAGCTCTAGCTGACTAGTTTCTATTAAGTTGGCTGAAAATGTGTCTAAAACTGACTTTTTAATGTTTCCAGCTGACTAGTTTTACCACAAGAAACCTTTTAAAATCTGAAATATGCAAATTATGCTAAAAAGACTTGAGAGCTATGCTAGCTGTTTCCCCCCGTTTCCAGTGATTATGCTAAGCTAAGCTAATCGCCTGCACACTTAACCACAGAGGTATCGGTCGTCCCATCTAACTTCAATACATTTATATTCCAAAATAATCTCAAGGGAATGTTTTCAGGGAATCAGAGACTTCCTGGTGCAGCAGAATCCGCATTTTTTTTTTTCCCCACCGAGTTAAAACAAACAGGAACATTTGTAATAAATAAAAACAGGTGAATATCCGCGCGTACGTTCTGGACATTGCATCTCTAACGATCTTTACTCGTGTTTTGTATTCGTGGTTTCGTGCCGTGATTGGTCGTCCGGGTTTCCTACAGAGAACTTTCTAGAGGACGTCTGAGTTTATTTTTGTATCACGCTCTTTGAGGTGTTGATGCCTTAATCTGTGTGTACTACACGTTGTTTTTTTTTTTTTAGACTTGTTTCTATTGTAAATAACGCTGAGCGTTGATAACTTGGTTTTGATAAATTGTGTACTTGATCAGAAACAATAAAAAAAAATATATATATATATCAGAGCTGTTGTACTGTATTAAATCCATTTGTACTTATTTTTACAGCATGCATGACCCTTAGTGGTAAAAGGTGTGTCAATTTATAAACAGTCACTTGTTGAGCAAATTCTAATGTTGCAATAAAATAAAAACACTTAAAATAAAAATTTTACATATTAGGTATTTATGAATGAGGGACGAACAAAGGAAACTTTCACGGTGCTTTATTTAGAGCGTCAGCGTCATCTCACGCAGAATCAAAAAGATCAGAAAGTACAAAACGAGGTGAACGAATCGGTGTTTTTCTACCGACGTGCATCGTCTCTAAGATCAGACGGGACGTGGATGAGGACGCGACTATAGTTCGCCACATTTCTCGATGGTGACCGCGACCTTCGGGGTGCCGCTCTGCGTGCTTTGCTTCTCCATCGCCTCGACGACGTCGTCGAGGCCCTCCACGACGGAGCCGAACACCACGTGCTTCTTGTCCAGCCTGAGAGGAGACACGGACACACGGCATCAGCTACAGGCCGGCGGTGTGAACCGGACCACAGCAGAGGGGTCAGAGTGGGGTCAGAGAGGGGTCAAAGAGGGGTCAGAGTGGGGCCAGAGAGGGGTCAGAGAGGGGTCAGAGTGGGGTCAGAGTGGGGTCAGAGTGGGGTCAGAGTGGGGTCAGAGTGGGGTCAGAGTGGGGCCAAAGAGGGGCCAGAGAGGGGCTCACCACTCGGTCTTGGCGGTGCAGATGAAGAACTGGGACCCGTTGGTGTTGGGCCCTGAGTTGGCCATGGACAGGATGCCGGGGCCCGTGTGCTTCAGCTGGAAGTTCTCGTCGGCGAACTTCTCCCCGTAGATGGACTTGCCTCCGGTCCCGTTGTGTTTGGTGAAGTCTCCGCCCTGAGCGCAAACAAAACAACGTTCGGCGTCACAAACCGAGGAGCTCGGGGTTAAATCTGAACCGGTGGGAACAAGGAACCCGCCTCCTCACCTGGCACATGAAGTCTTTGAGGATCCGGTGGAAGGTGCAGCCCTTGTAGCCGTACCCCTTCTCCCCGGTGCACAAAGCACGGAAGTTCTCTGTAAAATAAAGACGCCTCATTTAACGACTACAAAACAAAATCATAGGTTGATTTGCTCCCTCTGTACCGATGGCAACGCCGCACGAGGGGCAACGCCGCACGAGGAGCAACGCCGCACGTTGAAGCTCTCTCTAGTCATTTTGCATCTTTGTGGTTGTTTTTGTCACTTTTTCTAGTCGTTTTGTGTCTTTGTGATAGTTTTAAAATTTCTTTGCAGTCACGTTGAATCCCTTTCTATTCATTTTGCATCTTTCTGTGATCATTTAGAGTCCCTTAGAGTCATTTAGAGTACCACTGGAGTCACTTAGAGTTCCCTTGGAGTCATTTGGAGTCCTCTTGGAGTCATTTGGAGTCATTTAGAGTCCCCTTGGAGTCATTTGGAGTCCCCTTGGAGTCATTTGGAGTCCCCTTGGAGTCCCTAGCTTTAGAGAAAATATCAGTTGAACTGCACAAACCAGCAGGATGAATGATCCACTAAACTACTCTTTGCATTAAGGAAATAATTTCTGCATCCAGTGGGTTTAAATGAGGTCACATAACTCAGCCGGCCTCCTGCAGGTGTCCTGGGACAGTTTAACCTGTGTATCGCCGTCGTCCACCAGGTGAGCAACACCATACCACGTCATTCTGCTCACTTCCTGCTTTGCTTCAGTCATGCAGAGGCAGCAGCAGCCTTGTGGGACTGTAAACGCTCACATTTGGCTCTGCAACTGGTTATTCAGGCTACCACACCTCCACCTCCACACCCTGTGCTCTGAGCACCCGCTCAGGTGAGGCCCGTCAGCCAATCACACGCGCGCGTGTAGGCGCGAGGAGAGAAGCGGAGAGCAGCAGCTCTGCAGCGCGGCTGCATGCAGACCGCTTCCACTTCCGGTCGCAGCTCACATACCTGCAGTCTTCGGCACCACGTCCGCGCGCAGCTGCAAAACACACACACACACACACACACACACACAGCCTTTAGTGCAAATCAGCAGGTGGAGGTAATCACCTGTCAGCCCGCGAGCTCAAACCACGGTAGTTTAAATAAAGTACACAAAGGACGGAAGTAGTCTGACGTGCATCTTACCTCCATTACGATCCTGCCAGCCGGCTTTCCACCAATACTCATGTCGAAGAAAACTTTAGGCTTTGCCATGATGTCGAGCGCGCGCGTGCTGTAGTTACGATATGAACTCACACCTGAAGGACCACCGCCTCAGATATTTTTGGGTCTGTTCTGGTCTGTTCTCTATTTATGAGTCTGTGCGACCGGTGACGCAAGAGCTGCAGCCAGCCAATCACAAACCAGGCTCTTCTCTGATGCTCGAGAACGGACCAATAGGAACGGAGATGGGCGGGGCTTAAGGGCGAGGAGCGGTCGGTTGGGAAAGTTACACCTGGGCGGAGCGATGACGCAACGCAGGTGCGTCTTGTCGAGAAAAAAATTGGCAATTTGAAAACTACGTGTCCAAACGTGTTAGATCCGAGCAGCAGAAGTATGTGGGCGGGGTTCAGAGGGAGCGCGCGGGCAGGTAGTTTCTCTCAGGTGGACATGTCTGCTTCACAGCTAGAGATCTGTACCTGTAAATAGGTGTGAGATGTGACGACCTCTAGTGGTGAAAGGTGTGAACTGCAATAATTAAAGAAGAACTCTTATTATTAGAGGACTTTCACTTGTTATGTTCCGACTGGCATTGATTAAATTATAATGTTGTGATTTATTTATATTAAAAAAACACAAAGGAAGCTTTCAAGTCGTTTTATTTACACCATCAGCATCATTTTATTCAGAAACGTGGACGAGGAGGTACAAAACATCACGACGAGCAACACGGGAGACGAGTCGGGTAACTCGGGGTTCTTCCTACGGAAGCTGCAGAGTGCCATCTCACACATGGACGTGGGACGTGAAGGTCTATTTCAGCTCCCCGCAGTCGGCGATGACGACCTTGGCCTTCGGGGTGCCGCTCTTCGTGCCTTGCTTCTCCATCGCCTTGACGACGTCGGCGCCCTCCACCACGTTGCCGAACACCACGTGCTTCTTGTCCAGCCTGGAGAGGAGAGGAGGGGTTAGCATGTAGCATGTAGCATGTGGGCTACATCCGGAGGGAGGGGTTAGCATGTAGCATGTGGGCTACATCCGGAGGGAGGAGTTAGCATGTAGCATGTGGGCAAATCCGGAGGGAGGGGTTAGCATGTAGCATGTGGGCTACATCCGGAGGGAGGTGTTAGCATGTAGCATGAGGGCTATATTCGGAGGGCGGGGTTAGCATGTAGCATGTGGGCTAGACCCGGAGGGAGGGGTTAACATGTAGCATGTGGGCTTCATCCGGAGGAAGGGGTTAGCATGTGGCATACACCCGGAGGGAGGGGTTAGCATGTAGCATGTGGGCTTCATCCGGAGGGAGGGGTTAGCATGTAGCATGTGGGCTTCATCCGGAGGGAGGGGTTAGCATGTAGCATGTGGGCTACATCCGGAGGGAGGGGTTAGCATGTGGGCTACATCCGGAGGGAGGGGTTAGCATGTAGCATGTGGGCTACACCCGGAGGGCGGGGTTAGCATGTAGCATGTGGGCTACATCCGGGGGCCCCTGAGAGGGGCTCACCACTCGGTCTTGTCGGTGCAGATGAAGAACTGGGACCCGTTGGTGTTGGGCCCGGCGTTGGCCATGGACAGGGTGCCGGGGCCCGTGTGCTTCAGCTGGAAGTTCTCGTCGCCGAACTTCTCCCCGTAGATGGACTTGCCTCCGGTCCCGTTGTGGTTGGTGAAGTCTCCGCCCTGAGCGGGGAGGAGGAGGAGAACAGTGTTGTCGTGGCGACCAATCAGAAGCTCTCTGAGCCGGAGGAGCCAGGACTCACCTGGCACATGAACTTGGGGATGAGTCGGTGAAACGTGGAGCCTTTGTAGCCGAAGCCCTTCTCCCCGGTGCTCAGAGCGCGGAAGTTCTCTGAGAAGCCGAGAAGCTCCATTAAATACACTTTAAGCCAAAAGCACCAGTAACGATGAGCCACTCGACAGCTGGTTATACTTCATCTGTACACAATCATCTAATCTTCATCTGTACACAATCATCTAATCTTCATCTGTACACAATCATCTAATCTTCATCTGTACACAATCATTTACATTTACGTCCTCTGAAGTAGTTTGCATCTCTTTTTGTTGTTTTTAGTCTCTTTTTGTTGTTTTTAGTCTCTTTTTGTTTGTTTTAGTCTCTTTTTGTTTGTTTTGAGTCTCTTTTTGTTGTTTTTAGTCTCTTTTTGTTTGTTTTTAGTCTCTTTTTGTTGTTTTTAGTCTCATTTTGGTTGTTTTGAGTCTCTTTGTAGTTGTTTTGAGTCTCTTGGTGGTTATTTTGAGTCTTTCTGTAGTTGTTTTAACTTAATTTGTGGTCGTTTTGCATCTCGGGTGCAGCTGAACTTCAGTATTTGGTTCCCCTGAGACGATGAGGTCCAAAGCTTCCTGCCACATCCACACTGATTGCACAGATAATTACACTTAATCCCAGCACACTATACAAATATATAAATATACTCTCTGCCTCCCATCGATAGCACATTTAGCTCTGATCAACGCCTCGACCCACATCCACAACACATCCTCTTAGTGTCCCCATTTCAGGAAACAGACCTCACACAGTACCTGCAGTCTTTGGGACCACGTCGGCCCGGAGCTGCAAAACACAAGAGCTTTGAGTCAGAGGAGAAGAGCATTTAATAATAATAATAATAATAATAACAGAAATCTGAACACAGCAGCAACAACAGAGGCAACGAGGCTTCTTTCAACAATTCCACCTTTTAGTTTATCAAACCAAACACGATGGAGGACACGCAATGTTTCGGGGCTGCAACTTCATTTTCTTTATCGATTAACATCAATTATTTTCTTCGTTAATCTGTAAAATGTCAGAAAACAGTGAACGTTGTTCAGTAACGTAAAGAACAATATGAAGTATCATTAAGTCTCACACACGAGAAGATAAAGACATTTTGCATTGACTCATCGATGAATTGACTTTTCATAATTGTTATGTTTGAAGACAGGTCTCCAGAGGTTATAACTGCATCACACAGCCCGTTATTAGTCCTCCAGCTGCTGCTGGGCGTTTCCATGACGACGAGATTAATCTGGATTCATGCATTTAAAAATCACATCACATCTCAGGGTATGAAAACTAAAAACACGCTCTGCATCATGCAGAAGGACCTCGGCGGAGCCTGAACGCTGCGCGAGAGAAGTCGACGAGCTGCCTGTCAGAGGCCCTTCTAAAAAAAATAAATAAAAAGAAATCAGATGGATGTAAATATATATTTAGAGCTCAGATTAAATCAGATAAAGTTGCTTTACCTCCATGACGATGCGGCCGGCGTTGGCTCCATCGATGGTGATGTCGAAGAAGACTCTGGGGTTCCCCATGCTGCTGCGGGACGCTCAGGATGGAGACGCGCACTTCAGCGACACACGGGGTCTATTCTGGTCTGTGTTTATGTAGCGGGAGGGGGAGGGGGCGGGGCCAGGGGAGCGGTGACGTCAAGGCCCGCCGACAGCCAATCACAGGCGGGTTCCATCTGCACGGCTCCAGGACGGACCAATAGGAAGGCAGATACGAGTGAAGCGGTGAGATGGCAAAAAATAAATAAATTAAATAAATAAATAAATAAATCCACGCGGGTGGAGCCGTGGACAAACAGGGGGGAGGTCTCACTTACAATAATAATAATAATAATAATAACATTCCATGTGCAATGTTACTGTCATTACTATTTTATATTATATGTTATTACTATAACTTTCTACTTTTCCCACTATTTCTCTTATAAGTTTCCACCGTGTTAGTATCTTATACACTTTGTATTTAATCTTTGTTGTATTTTTCTTTTTCCATCTCTTTTACTTTATTTTATTTACTTCACTCTTATTCTATTCTGCAATGGTGTTAAAGTTAATAACTGTTATTCTATTGTTCATATATTTTATTCTGTATTTGTTTTCTTATTCTTCCATTGTAATCTTTAATGAAACTCTGGATTTATTCTATTTTAAATCAACCATTTAAATAAATTCAAATTAATCCATTTAAATGTGCTCTATTCCAAGTAGACGTTCTGCAAATACACCGTTCATATGTTTATTGTAATTTAATTAGGCCTAGAATATATTGAGATTTACTTCCTTGTATGTGAAAATCTACGATTCTGATTCAAGAGAAAGTAAAGTATTATGTAGTTTTAGTCTCTAAAGTAAAGTATTTAAATTTTTTTGAGCTGATGAAATGAAACCATGCCAGAAGTTTAGAGATTTATAGTTTTTTAAGCTGCTTTTTAATGTGAATTATTTCATCTGAAGAGAAACTGATGAATGTTTTGGAGCAAAAAGCTCAATATTTCCTCTCTGAAGCAGAAAATGGAAACACTCAAGAACAAGAAGCTCAAAAATCGTATAAAGTATCATTTTATGCGTCTAAATGAAAACTTCAACATAAAAACGTATTAAATACTTAAACACCAGAAGCTCCAGAACAAAACTCTTGTTGTCAAATAAAGTGATTTTTAATTCTGCGATCCAGGAGAGGGACAAGGTAACTGCAGGTACAATGACGATTATGATTAAAAAATAAATAGAAAATAATGGCAATTACAATGCGTTACAAAATATGTGGAATAGTTTACATATTAAAAAACTTTTTTTTTTTTTTTTTTATATTCCTTTTTTCTTCTAGTAAATTTGCAGTTTAAATAGTCCGTAATTTCCAAATATAACAACATCGTCGTGTTGCTCGTTTTTTGGGGCGAAGAACGTTATTTATTTGTTGCCTCGTTCGTAGAAAAACAAAAAACAAACAAAAAAAAAAAAAAAAAACTTGAAAAGTTAAGAACATTTCGTTTAGCATCACGCCAGCGACCTTTTTACAATTGCTTTTATAATTCTTCTCACATACAGTATGTATACGGCGCCACACGATGATCCATTATCCAACTAAATGACATTAAAATTACCATGATTAACAATTCATTTGATACACACACGTTCTCTAATGAAAACAGCTGATTATACAGAACACAAACCCCCCGCGTCCCGGTGGGTTACACGTCACGGCTGCACTCATTTACAGGATGCTCGAGGAAATAAACAAAAAAGATTTTTAAAAAAAATTAAAAAGAGGAGGAGCCAAACGGAGGGAGAGTTTTTTTTTTTTTTTTTAATATATATATATATATATATATATTTCACAGTGCTGAAGGACGTCAGCGCTCCCAAACTTCATGTTTTTAAAAAAAGAAAGAAAGTCTTTTGTACATCTGTTTGTATTTTTTTTCGTGACCGCTGCCCGTATCTTACATCCCATAATCACCCGGTGGTATTCTGGTTCTTGTTCTTTTTCTCGAGTTCAATCCCATGAAAAGATCCATCCGCCGCGGGAAGTAGTCCCCCGGCGAATAACGACGTAATTAAGTTATTATTATTATTTTTTTTTTTTTAAACGGATCGTTTATTGATTGTAAAAGCCAAAAAAAAAAAAAAAGGTAAACTTTTGAAATTGACGATAACATGAAGCCATCCCATAATTTATACCGTAAACTTTACAATTAAAAATGATTTAAACTGAACAGATAATCCAATTAAAAATAGAATAAAAACATAAAAATTATTTGATCAAATAGCCGTTGGTTTACCCCCAAATGTGGGCGGAGCCTCTGAATTTGCATCCTAAAAAAGAAATGAATAAATAAAGGTCTCAAAAAAGGTACAAAATAAGATTTAGATGCTATTTTGTAAATTTCAGGGTTTTTTTATGTATAAATACAACATGTGGATCCATCCGCCGCTAAAAATAGTCCCTAACAAACTGTTTCCTATCGTCTGTTTTAGGAGCGTACCGACTTAAAGGATTCCCTAAAAAGCCTCTCGAGGAGAAAGGAGGCTCCCGGAGGAGCTAAGGAGAGGAAACACCGGTGCCTCCTTTGCGAGCGTCCTTTCGGCCCCGCGACGTATAAAAGAGCCGCGACAGACGACGTGAAGCCGCTGTGGCCCCGCGTCCTATTCAATCACTTTAAAGTGAGTCAGTTTGTTAAAAGGTATGCTCCCTTGACTCCTCCCTCCTCGCCTCCTTCTCCACTCGCCTCTTAAAAAAAAAAAAAAAAGAAAAGAAAAAAGGACCGAAGGCCTTTACGCACGTTTTTTTTTTATTTTTTTCATTTTTGTAAATATATATATATTTTTTTCAAACTGCTGTTTTTTTGTCGTTCTTTCACACAGAACGTGAATATTTTACATTTAAAAAAAAAAAAAAAAAAAAAAGCGACACTTTTATTTCCTCCTTTCAACCTCGAAGGAGGAAGCGCAGACCTTTCACAATAAAAGCCCGAGATATACAATAGTCAAAGGAGAGCACGTGCTTTTAATTTGTAGACGGAGGCGAGGAAAGAAACGGAGGACGTATAAACTATTGGTCTTTTCATGGGATTAATAATAAAAGAATAAAGAATATCACAAGCTTTTACCGTTAATGCAGTGGTTCCCAAACGGGGAGGTTGCATCAGGGTTGGGGGGAGGAGAGGGGGGGGGGGCAGGGGCAGGGGCAGGGGGGAGGGTAGAATATTACAAGAAAGGATTTTACAACTCTGGGATCTTAACACAATGTTGATGATTGTATATTTCGTTGCGACCTTGAGGTAAACGGTAGAAACGCGTTAATCTACCAGGAATGTGCGTGTGTGCAGTAGAAAGAGTTTGGGAACCACTGTCGGGTCAACGCGGCCGTTAAAGCCCCGCGAACGGCTCCCGGTGACCTCCGCCTCGACCTCGACCTCCATAAATTAAATTCTGTGTTTTTAAATCCTTCAGCCGGTGGTTTGTGCTATAGTTTAGAAATGCTGGTTCTTCATCCCGATGCTGCACGCCGCCGCCCTGGAGGAGCTCCAGAGTACTGCAGGACACTTCAGAGAGAGAGGACACACAAAGAAACGCAACACGCACACACACACACACACACACACACACACACACACACGCACACGCACACACACACACACACACAGGAAGTGGGTGCCAACAGAGGCGTCCTCCACCGAAAGGGGGCGGAGCTACAGCAGCGGCATCCTCCACCAAAGGGGGCGGGGCTACAGCAGAGGCGTCCTCCACCGAAAGGGGGCGGGGCTACAGCAGAGGCATCCTCCACCGAAAGGGGCGGGGCTACAGCAGAGGCATCCTCCACCGAAAGGGGCGGGGCTACAGCAGAGGTGTTCTCCACCGAAAGGGGCGGGGCTACAGCAGAGGTGTCCTCCACCGAAGGGGGCGGGGCTACAGCGGGGCTCCACCGAAGGGGGCGGGGCTCCAGCGGCAGGTGAAGGCGGTCAGTTGTTCTCGAACAGGGACAGCAGGTCGTCGCTGCTGTTGTTGGGCAGGTCGGGGGGGCCCAGGTAGGACAGCAGCTCGTCCGGGTTGGTCAGCTCAGGAAGAAGCTTGGCGACAGACGGACGGAGAATTCAACGTTTAATAAAAATGCCACATTTACATCTTTTAAAAGAGGAAAGAGAGTTTGGACACGTGAAACTTTGGAGGTTAGAGAGAGAAGGAGAGACGTCACTTATGAATGTTCTGAAGTACGACGGCGTATCAGAGCCTTCCAAGGAATTCTGAATATATTTACGGAGACGGGTAGGGGGGTGTTATTAATAATAATAATAATAATAATAATAATAATATTTATTCCTAAAGTCTTAAAGCCGTGAATTCATGAGACGAAATTTGACAATTTTCTGAGATTACGAAATCACAGATTTGAGATTATTGTCATAAATTTACGAGACAAAATTGGAAAATTCTATGAGATTATAAACTCACATATTGGTAAAAAATAAATAAATAAATAATCTAAAATTCTCTGAGACAAAACTTGAATATTCTCGGAGATTAACGTCATAAATTTAGGAGAAAAAAATGCCTCTGAGATTGAAATTGTAAATTTATGAGACAAAATATTTATATTTTACGAGATTATAAACTCACAAATTTGTTTAAAAAAATAAAACTGAAATTCTCTGTGAAATAAGAAAATGTACGAGACAAAAAATTTATATTCTCGGAGATTAAAGTCGTAAATTTACGAGACAAAACCTGAATATTCTGAGAATATAAAGTCACAAATTCATAAAAATATAATCTGAAATTCTCTGAGATAAAATAAGAAAATTTACGACAATTTCAAAATAGAAAGATAAAAACCTAATAAATAAAATTAAAGTCGTAGATTTAAAAGATGAAACTTGAATATTATTGGAGATTATAGTCGTAAACTAGCGAGAACAAAAAAAACTGAGAAATATTCTGAGATTATAAAGTCACAAATTCGTAAAAAAATAAATAAATCTGAAATTCTCAGAAAATTTACGACATTCTCAAAGATTATAAAATCACAAATTTGCAAGAAAAAAACCCTCAGAAATCCTAAATTTATGAGACAAAACCTGAATATTCTCTGAGATTAAGTCAGAAATATGGGAGGAAAGAAACTCAGAAATTCACTGAGTTTGAAGCCATACACTTCCAAAAAACCTTGAATATTCTCGGAGATTATTAAAGAATAATAATGTTTATATGCGGTAAAACTTTCCATCTTGGCCAAGAACCCCGTAGTTACGACGGGATCATCTTTGATCAATAAAGACCAATTAAATAAATAAAGTCAGACATTTGCAAGGAGAAAAAACTGAGAAATGATGCAACACCGTGGTAACGCCAGCCAGTAGAGTTATTTAGGTTAGGCTGACCTTGAGCCAGGAGAAGGTCCTGAAAGATACATACACACTTTTTCCTTCATGTTCTTTTTGTTGTTATTTTCTGAACATGAATGAATTCTAATATAATTCATATATTTTGCACTCGGCGGCTCACATTACCGCAGTGTTTACCGGTGGTGTTTGTGGTGTTGATCCAACCTTGCAAAGTGAAGTGATGTGGGTCCTTGAGAAAAAAAAACAACAACAAAAAACACAATTTTTCCCGAGTTTTTTTTTTTTTTTTTTTTTTTTTCTCCTCGTAAATCTGTGAGTTTTCTTTCTCTCTCTCTCGTAAATTCACCACTTTTAATCTGAGAGAATATCCAAGTTATTTATGCAAAATGGAGAGGAAGTTAAAGGAAACTATCTGAAATGAAAAACAAAAGGAGCGTCATCAGAAGGAGGATCTGGTCGTAAAGACGCTCCACAAAATGGAAGTTTTACATTTGTCTTTTTTTTTTTTTTTTTAAAAATCAGTGAGATTTAGAGTCGCTGTGACAGGCCATGCTAGCTGTTTCCCCCCGTTTCCAGTCTTTGTGCTAAGCTACGCTAATCGGCTTCTTGAGAGTATTTTTAAGAGTTTGATGAATTAATGTACAAACGGGATACTTTCAGTCTGAGCTCCCGTGTCACGTGATCTACTGGGTGGTTCCACTCACATCTAGTGCGTGGTCGGCGCCCTCCCCTCCGGGGCCTCCCAGGACGAAGGGGCCCTCGCTCTGCAGCCGGGCATTCTGGGTACTGATGCTCCGCTGCGGCAGCGGGCTGCCGGCGTCGCCGAGGCCCTGGTTGCCCTGGTTACCGTGGACGCCCGAGCCGTGCTGCTGCAGGATGCTGTGGGCGTGTTCGATCCGTCCGGAGTGAGACGACTTTGGGGGGGGGGGAGGGGGGGGGGACACAGAAGAGAAGACGTTATTTTACCGTTAGAGAGGCGGAGCAGCAGAAGGGCCTGACAGCGAGGAGCAGCTGTCCCAGGCAGCCGGCTCAGGGGCCTCGGGCCGCTGTCTACTCCAGGTTAAGGACCTTTAAAAGGTCCTTAAAGGTCCTTAAAGGTCCTTAAAGGCCCTTAAAGGTCCTTAACGGGGCCAGAAGGACGAGACAGTCGGGGCTTCAGACCCAACGGTCCCCGAGAGGAAGGAACCGGATTAAACACAGAACACGGAGACGTCCGGCTCTTTGTTCCCTCGGATGGTAAAGTGTGACGAGAATAAACAGGAGACACTGAGGTCGATGGGGGAAGGTTATTTGTTTTGTAATAAAAGAAATTAATTAATCGTGGAGCCGGGACAGGTGGGTAATATTCAGAAAAAACTCGAAACCCAGATATTTTATTTATATATATATATATATATATATATATATATATATATATATATTAAATATCTTTCACAAATTGGCGAGGAAAATAACCACAGAAATTTAAGTCGCAAATTTACGAGATTGTTTTTTTACTATTGTATAAATGTTATAATATATTATTATAAAGTCACATATTCATAAAAAAATAAATAAAAATAAATAAAAAATGGGAGAGGGGGGGATGGGAGAGGGGGGGTCCCATAGGAGTAAACAGGGTCTCACCTGCTCGGGCTGGTAGGGGAGCGGCGGGCCAGAGGACGAGTA
>JACSYO010001595.1:40000-102069 GCA_016806645.1 Ophiodon elongatus | reverse complement strand
ATAATATTTGTATATATATATATATATATATATATATATATATATATATATATATATATGCGTGTGTGTGTATTTACAAACAAAATAAGAGTCTTAGTCTACAAACTACAGGTAGACAGACTCGATCTCACAGTAACTATTTCTGTGACTTCCTGTTTATTCTTTAAAAGCAGCTGGAAACTGTCCAACTAGGCCGCATGTTTCTTTGTTTTTTTTTTTGTTCACTGCCTTCCTGCTGCAGATGTCCCATGTCGTCCACTGAGCCTAACATCTCGCTGTGTCTCTCAGGATGTGTGAGCTGGTGAAGAAGGAGTGTGAGCTCATGGAGCAGGAGGAAGTGGAGTGGAAGGCAGACGTGTACTGTGCTGCTCACATCAACGGGGTCTGGGAGAGAGGGCGGCTCTGCTCCGACGTCACATCAGGCCACTTTGCAGAGGTATGAAAACTGTCGAGTTTGTCTTCTACTTCATCTTGTTATCGCCATTTTACTGCAACATACTTTGTTGTAGTAATTTATATTCATATTTATGTGTTTTGTTGCATTAAAAACACACAATTCAAATTATAAGGCAATAAAATATTGTATTTTTATGGATTATAATGGAGTATAATAATGAGCTTAGAGCGTCTTAGGAAGTTAAAATGCTCATAATTCATCTCTAATATCTATTTTATATTCATGTGAAAACATCTGGATTTATTCTAGTTCATCACCAACACTACATTTTACTAGATTACACGTGAACACATCATGAGAACGTCATCATTTACCTTCAGCCAGTACTCATGTTCACTGAGCAGAGCCTGAACGCATCATCATGTCACTGAAGGGAACCTCCGCTGGTTCTCCGTTAGCAGTGCTGCTAACGTTACTAGCTCTCCTCCTGTTGGTTCTCCGTTAGCGGTGCTGCTAACGTTACTAGCTCTCCTCCTGTTGGTTCTCCATTAGCGGTGCTACTAACGTTACTAGCTCTCCTCCTGTTGGTTCTCTGTTAGCGGTGCTGCTAACGTTACTAGCTCTCCTCCTGTTGGTTCTCCGTTAGCGGTGCTGCTAACGTTACTAGCTCTCCTCCTGTTGGTTCTCCGTTAGCGGTGCTGCTAACGTTACTAGCTCTCCTCCTGTCGGTTTAAACACTGATTGGTTGTTTACATGTCACATGATCAGAGACTAGAGACACATCAATGACGTCCTGATCACATGTTCTACTGAATATTGGAGGAGAACCATCGTCAGTAAAACTTTATTTCACACCGTGATGGTTAACGTTAAACTGTGAGGGGGGGCAGTACAGATCAGGATCAATAATTGTTTACTAGTATGCGCCCATCGTACTGTCGTAAACCTTAGTCCATTAAATGTTATCACGTCTTAAAGGTTGTTTTGAATTGATAACGGTGACCGTGTCTCCCTGCTGGCACCAGGTGATGCGCTGTGACCATGGCAACAAGGTGAAGCTCCACGTCAGGGATCTGCGGCCCCTTCCGTCCTCCTTGATGGGCTCTCTGGCACTGGAGTGCACTCTCACTGACATCAGGTCACACACACACACACACACACACACACACACACACACACACAAAAAGAAGGCGCCGTAAATCAAACGAAAACATGCCTCTTTGGAACCGTGATCTCCCTCATGTTGCCTTCGCGGCTCCGTTTATAAACAAACATAATATTACGATAATCACGTTGTATCGTTGCTTATTGTAAACTCTATTCACGCCATCGCCGTTTTTCACGGGTGACTTTTATTCTGTTTCAGGCCGGCGGGAGGACGCTCCACCTGGACGGCGACGGCCTGCGACCTGCTCTCCTTCTACCTCACCGGAGCCTCGGCGGTTCTGACCATCAAGGTCTTCTTCGAGCTCATTGTGGCCCCATTTCTGTCTCCCTAAGTTCCCCTCTATCCACATCGAGGACACGCTCTCTCCACCGTGCACCTCTTTTCCTTGTTTTGCCGCTCTGACCTAGTTTCACCGTGTCTCCTGTGTCTCCTCGTCCAGGAGCTGACGGATGAGCGTCCAGTACCCGTCGCTCTCTTCTGCTCCGACAAGAAGGGACAGTTCGTCAGCGTCGCAGACTTTCTGGCCAGCGAGGGCCTCGGCCTCCGGGAGAGAAAACCAAGGTGTGTGTGTGTGTGTGTGTGTGTGTGTGTGTGTGTGTGTGTGTGTGCGTGTGTGTGTGTGTGTGTGTGTGTGTGTGTGTGTGTGATTATTAGGATTTATAGGGCTTAGATAACATAAGCAACCTTCTTGTATCTTCTCTTCTGGTAGACGTCACAATACACGTATAAAAAAATTAATTAATCTAAATTATTTTGATGTTTTATCTGCTTTGTAAGATATTTTATAAGTTTTCACTGTTGAATAAGCTGCCACTACTTTTTGCCAATATTCAATGGCAGATATTCTGGGGGGGTTTTTTTCAGTTTGCTGCGTTTTTTTTTTCTTGTTACTAGGCAACCACCGAATGAGTGGAAGAGTAGCTTAGCATAAACCAGGAACTGTACAACAACAACTTACTCAAAATCTGAAATACCCCACAAATTTGCCGTTTCCTGTTCCTATCAAAGTCGCTACGGTTGGTAACTTCATATCGCTTCGGGTTTCCAGCAACAGACATAATTATGAGAAGAGAAACTCAAACGAGCTGCTCTGAGTTGAGTTTTTTTTTAGTAGCTCAGCATCGTAAAACGCCTCGCTCTCATTGAAAACAGTTACAGGCTGCTCAAACCATAGAATGTATATGAGAAGTGGACGTAGTCGTCATGACGTCACTCAGTTTTGTGGACCGATGTTTTGATGCCTCAAATTTGGCGATTTGGCCGTCGCCATCTTGGCTTTTAACAACCGGTGAACAGGAAGTGACCATTTTCCATATACGTCTCTGGTGTCGACCTGTCAATCACCTTGTAGCCCCGCCCTAAAGCATCCCCTGCTTTTTGGTCTGTTTGACTCTAAATGGACCATAATTTACTAAATGAACATCATGCTGTATTGAAGAAGACTTGAAACTAGAGATTGAGACATAAACTCATGTTTACAATGTTTACTGAGGGAATAAATCAAGAGAGAAGTAGAGTCATTTTCTATAGACTTCTATACAACCAGAGGAGTCGCCCCCTGGTGGTCAGGAGAGAGAATGCAGCTTTAACATGAAGCTTTGACTTCTATACAACCAGAGGAGTCGCCCCCTGGTGGTCAGGAGAGAGAATGCAGCTTTAACACATGAAGCTTTGACTTCTATACAACCAGAGGAGTCGCCCCTGGTGGTCAGGAGAGAGAATGCAGCTTTAACACATGAAGCTTTGACTTCTATACAACCAGAGGAGTCGCCCCTGGTGGTCAGGAGAGAGAATGCAGCTTTAACACATGAAGCTTTGACTTCTATACAACCAGAGGAGTCGCCCCCTGGTGGACAGGAGAGAGAATGCAGCTTCAAGACATGAAGCATCGGCTTCACTCTTCCTGCTCAGGGCCTTACTGTTTTTTGGTTTGTTTTTCTCAAGTGTGTTTCATTCCTCTTGCAGAGATGCCGCCATTCAAAAATCCAAAGAAACTGATGCACAGTCTCCAGTGAGCGAGACCCAGACCGACGGTTCTGATGGCGACAAAAAACAAACTCCCACAACTCCTTCCGTCCTCCCTCTGCCCTCCCCAGCCTCCCTCGTCTCCACTCCAAAACCAGCCCGCCGCACCATTATGTCTGCGGAGAAGGTGACCTCGCACTCTCTAAACAAGAAGCCATCTTTAATCCACCTGGATTCTGTGTAAACACATAAATGCATAGAATAGTTCATAACAATGTTCAAAGTGTTCAACAGCTAAAAGAAATGCCGATGCCTCACAAACACTGTGCAGACTTCTCAGTTTCCTACTTACTTCTGAACTAAACCTGGAGGAGAAGCACTCAGTTTTTTATACAGCACATATCAGGAGCAAACTCCCAGAAAACGTGAGGTCTGCTCCAACTCTTTTAAATCAAGACTTTCCTGTTTATTGTTTATATTATATCTATTTATTAAACAAAATGTGGGACTTTTTATTCATATCTTGCACTGTAACTGTGCTACAATTTTTATTTGTCTCATTCTGTGCTTAGTTTATACACGTGTGTCTTATGTGTGACCTATTTCCATAGGTTTCTTTTATATCTTATGTTAAACACTTTAAATTGCTTTCTTTGAAGGGGACATACCAATAAACTAGGTACAATATTAAAAAGTGGCCATGAATAAATGTGGTCTATTAAAAAAAAAAAAGTACACTTCCAAATCTACTATTTGTCCGTACTTGTGTGTGTGAACAGGTGAAGACCGGGTTGTACCACCCCCCCGAGCTGCCGGGCCTCGGCCCCGTCCACATTAATGTTTCTGCCATCGGAGAGGACGGCCTCATCTACACCAGAACACAGAACGCAGGTTCACATAATTCTGGGATTAACTTTTAACAATGTTTAGAAAGGTTCTTGTATTTGAGTGAAATACCTCGGTGGCTGTGTCACGGTGTCTTTTTATTCATCGTCTTGTTTCCGTGTATCCAGAGTGCCAGCTGGAGCAGCTCCGGGAGCGGATCCAGCAGAGCATGAAGACGCTGCCCCGGCAGAAGCCCTACACCTGGAAGTCGGTGCAGGGCTGCGCCGTCATCGGACCGGACATGCTGTGGTACCGAGGACAGCTGCTGGAGGTGCTGGGGGGACACGTTAAGGTCAGGAAGACATGCCTCCAAAAATGCATCCTTCCCCCCAGTTGTTTGAGGAAAGCGTTCATGAAACCCTCTAGATTTAACAACTAGTAAGGATTCACCCTCTGAGGGGGAGGGGGGACGCCTCTCAGAATCACTTAATACTCAACATTATTACTTTCTAGTCTTTTCTTCAATACATAAAAGATAAATCTGTTACTCCAAGCCAAGCGGCAACCTCCGGTTCTGGAGAGTGAAGCCGATGCTTCACGTGTTAAACTTGCATTTTCTCCCCTGACCACCAGGGGGCGACTCCTCTGGTCGTATAGAAGTCAAAGCTTCATGTGTTAAAGCTGCATTATCTCTCCTGACCACCAGGGGGCGACTCCTCTGGTTGTATAGAAGTCAAAGCTTCATGTGTTAAAGCTGCATTCTCTCTCCTGACCACCAGGGGGCGACTCCTCTGGTTGTATAGAAGTCAAAGCCTCACGTGTTAAAGCTGCATTCTCTCTCCTGACCACCAGGGGGCGACTCCTCTGGTTGTATAGAAGTCAAAGCTTCATGTGTTAAAGCTGCATTCTCTCTCCTGACCACCAGGGGGCGACTCCTCTGGTTGTATAGAAGTCAAAGCTTCACGTGTTAAAGCTGCATTCTCTCTCCTGACCACTAGGGGGCGACTCCTCTGATTGTATAGAAGTCAAAGCTTCACGTGTTAAAGCTGCATTCTCTCTCCTGACCACCAGGGGGCGACTCCTCTGGTTGTATAGAAGTCAAAGCTTCACGTGTTAAAGCTGCATTCTCTCTCCTGACCACCAGGGGGCGACTCCTCTGGTTGTATAGAAGTCAAAGCTTCATGTGTTAAAGCTGCATTCTCTCTCCTGACCACCAGGGGGGGGCGACTCCTCTGGTTGTATAGAAGTCTATAGAAAATGACTCTACTTCTCTCTGGATTTATTCCCTCAGTAAACATTGTAAACATGAGTTTATGTCTCAATCTCTAGTTTCAAGTCTTCTTCAATACAGCATGATGTTCATTTAGTAAATTATGGTCCATTTAGAGTCAAACAGACCATAAAGCAGGGGATGCTTTAGGGGCGGGGCTACAAGGTGATTGACAGGTCTCTGCCACATCTAGAGCCAAACGCTCAGTCACACAGACGAGGTCGTATCAGCGTCTGGTTCAAAAGTTATTTATCAGACTTAACAGTTTGGTTGTGATGAGGTCGTGCTGTGACTGGACTCTTCTCCACTGACGACACAAGCCATGGACTTTTCGGAGACAGCCCTGTCTATAGCAAATATATTTTTATCTTTATTTGGCACTACATGAAAGTAATATATTAACTTAGTAGTAACGCCAATCAACGATGTAACTATCTTCAATATGGCACGACGACTAACACATGATACGCTAAATTGCATATTAATTAGGTGTGTGTGTGTGTGTGTGTGTGTGTGTGTGTACCAGGTACAATACGTGGACTCCGGCCTGGTGGAGAACATCCCCGTGGTCCATGTGTACCCGGTGCTGCTGTGTGACGACATCCCTCAGCTCTGTACGTCCTGCCAACTGCACAGCATCATCCCTGTAAGTGTGTGTGTGTGTGTGTGTGTGTGTGTGTGTGTGTGTTGGTTTGTCCATGAGTTCTTAAAAGTAAAACAAAACAATCTTATTGTCTTTATATTTTCTGAGTGCGTGATTGTCGACCCCCTGTGTGTCCTGAGGTCGGTGGGAGGTGGCAGCGGGAGGCGGTGGCCTTGATGAGGGAGCTGCTGCTGAACCGCTGTGTGGACATGACAGTCACGGTACAATAACGCTGGATACTTAACGGTGTCGCACCTGTAAACTGTAAAGTACTAGTAGTAGTAGTAGTAGTAGTAGTAGTATTATTAGTATTCAACTACTCGATGAGTGAAGTCTGGTTTATACTCGCCAGAAAATATTATGGTCGTGCGCCTCTGAATTTTTATAACTCGCTCTGAGCTTTTCATGTGTCCGAGGATTTTAATACATTTTTTAGCTGCTTTAGAAACAGGAAGTCTTAAAAATCTACATTTGGGTGAATATTTAGCAGCCAAAGTTCAACCTTTTTTGTTTCTTAATAACACATTTAATACTTGACTTCTTTCTCTACGGGGTTTGTTTGAAGGTAATAAAGTAGTTCATGAATATGAGATATGAGTTTACAGATGATTACAATCCCTCCTCGTCGTTGTAGATGTTAGTTTACGGTGTTTTGTTGTTTACACTCGTTGTCTTTTGTACGTTCTCTGGCGTTTCGGAGAATAAAGCATCGGACAGCGTGTTGAGAATAAACGCCTTATTGCGACATCTGTGGAGGCTCACGCTGCGGATCCAAGTGTGTGTGTGTGTGTGTGTGTGTGTGTGTGTGTGTGTTAGGAGCTGCCGACTGACCCGAGGGGGCCCCTCACCGTGGAGCTCTTCCTTGACGGGCTGAGCCTCAGCAGGATCCTGTGTCACCACGAACACGCCTCCATGGACCGGACGGTCCCGCCACAGAAGGTCCGCCCATTCGTTGGTTCGCCTGATGAAGACGAGGATGAAGCAGCGCTGCCTCACTTCCCTTTAAGAATGTGTGTGTTTGTCTCCGCAGGGACACTCCGAGTCGTCTCCCGCCCTCCTGGACGAGTGGGACATCGACATTCAGGTGTTGTAGTTAAGACACTTAAAGCCCTTAAACCACATGTACAGATATAGTTTAAAGCTGAAATGTGTCTTTAGCTTTAACTTGACTTTATGACATTAATGTTGGTGGTTAATGGACACGTCCAGTGTGTCTTCTGCAGCGTGGCCGACTCCTTTCCAATGAAAGAAGCTCGCAGTCGCTCCAAAAGTCATTAAACGCCACGCGCTCATTTGCATATCGGTGACATCGTTGTGTAATTTGCATAAAGCTGAGTGAGTCGTGGATTTTTCGGAGCAGCGTTGAGGAATGAGGACGTAAATGTTCCTGAATGTCGTGAAGAGTGAAAATCACTGTGATCTACGTGTGAAGGAGGCTTTGAGTCGGATGCTGTGTCTCCAGGATCTAAGGGGCCCAGAGGAGCCGATGCTAGGGCCCTTCATCTACCCGAACCTGCCTCAGGAGGGAGAGCAGTTTCAAGTCAGGGTCAAGCACCTGTGTACCCCCAACGAGGTGATAACACCATCTATTTACTTATGAAGTAACCGAGTAAGTCCCGATGGGAGGAGCCTGCTTCGATGATTCTACGTGTTCTTAAAAAGAACAAAGTGCACCACAACTTAAAAGTAAGGATTCATCATGAACTCTTAATAAAAAGCTGAATGTTTCCTCCGCCCTCAGCTGTTCCTGTGGCCGTTGGAGGGAACAGCTGACGTGGAGGTGGACGGAGAGACTCTGGAAGAAGCTCTGACCCGAATCAACGCGAACATCGGCGACGTGCAGCGACTCACCAACTTCCACCGAGGTAACGGCTCACATTCCACCGCCTGCGTTTACAAATAACCATCATATCAGCATCAACTGGTCTTTTTTATTTACAAAAACATGTGACGAGTATTAAATGTTCTGGAAATGTTGGAACATATTTAATTTCAACGTTCAGATGAAAGTTCGACGGGGATCAAACGTTCTACAGTTTTATATGAAGTTGTGGATTGGAGTCGGCTTTGAATCAAATGTTCCAGTGCAATGCATATATATATTTATTTATTTATATATATATATATATAGATAGATAGATAGATAGATAGATATATATAGATATAGATATATAGATATATCTATCTATCTATCAATATTGATATATATATATCTATATAGATATATATATCTATATCTATCTATATAGATATATATATTCTTTTTTACTTACTTATTAAGCAAACGCATAAAACACAACACTGAAAATACACTGTTTAATTATACTAATAAGCAGGCAAGAAAAGGGAATAAACGTGGACGATTTCACTGAACTTTATTCTCAACATCAAGAATAAAGTTCAGTGTGAATCAAAAGTTAGAACTTCATTCACAACGTTGACGTTCGAATTCTAAAACATTTGAATTCAGCTTTTCATAGTTTTTAAAGCGGGTATTTCTGCACAGTAAAGAATAATATTATAATATTATTAGTATTATACTTTTTGTAGATTGTTTCAGATTTTTCTTATTTTTTCAAAAGTCAACATTTATTGAACAAAGATCGATGTAACCATTTCCAAAAAGGTTTTTATCTCACGAAATATTCGTTGGCGTTTAGTCTTTCAAAAACATTTTCACTGCTATCAAAAAACTCTTTTCTCTCACAAAGAGAAGCAGCTCTGACCAGTTATATTTATTAAAGAAAGAAACTCATTTAATCCTAAGAATCACTGTATTCGAGGATTTAAAAATATTTGAGTGATGACGTCATAGAAAATAACGACATTCAAAGTCTTTAATTAAAAAAAAATAAAAGGAGATATTGTAAGTTGAGTCGGACCGACTTCCCGCTTGTGGTCTGCAGGCGGCCCGTGTCTGGCGGAGTACAGCGACGGGAAGTTCTACCGAGCCCGGGTGATGGCGTTCAGCAGCGTGGAGCCCGTCACCATCCTGGTCCGACACGTGGACTTCGGCTCGGACGACACGCTGCCCACCAGCAGGTACGGAGCTCGCCTCCCCCCCCCCCACCCCGTGGTGCGTTTAACGGGATGTTGATGATCTTCTGTCGCTTCCCGTCCAGGCTGCGCCGGATGCCCGCCGAGCTGCTGCGCTTCCCGTCGCGGGCGCTGAAGGTCAAAGTGGCCGGCTTCAAGGCCCCGAGCGCCAGCGGGCAGGAAGACGTGCTGCCCTACAGCCCCGGCTGGAGCGTGAAGGCGGCGATGGACATGATCGAAATGCTGCACGGCAACATCACCGCCTGCGTCGTGGTGAGAGACGCACCACCGGTCTGGGTTTATGAGCACCATCACGTGTACTTTTTAATTTCTCTTCAGAGATACAAGTTCATTTTGAGCGACACATGATCCGGATCTTTGGGTCTTGATGTTTGTCAAACTGGTTTAATATTAAAACACAGGACCGAACAGCTGTACCGAGTTTGACCAGTAGGTGTCGCACTTCACTTAGCAGCTGCTCCACCGACTGCATGACCCGACCCAATGCATGATGGGAAACGCCTGGCTGTTGCCAGATCAAACAGCTGATTGGCTCTTAGATTTGATAACAAACACCACGTTTTGTAGAAAATCATTTTTTTTCTGTGTAGTTGTAATACTTAACGCTCGATTGTTGGCTGATAGTCTCAGGTTTAATCTAAAGACATATATTGTGATTTGATAATAATAAAGCTTAGTTACACAACACATTAAAACGAGCAAGTGTTTAGAAGTCAAAGCTTCATGTGTTAAAGCTGCATTCTCTCTCCTGACCACCAGGGGGCGACTCCTCTGGTTGTATAGAAGTCTATAGAAAATGACTCTACTTCTCTCTTGATTTATTCCCTCAGTAAACATGAGTTTGTCCCAATTACCCACAATTCAGGAGGCGTCACGGATGTTCAGCCTGGAATATTACATTTACACAGAAACATAAGATTATACATGAAATAGGAGGAAGGGAAGCAGAGACTTTATTAAAATCATTTATTTTGTTATTGAAGCTTTTTTTTGTGTCAAAAACTAGTAAATTACCTTTTCGTCTCATAAGGAAAGAGTTCAAATCAGGCAATAAAAACATGACTTGGTGTCATCAAACGTGTTTCGAGCCCTTTCAGCTTCTCAAACATCCACCAGGTGACTCTCTGGCTTCAAAAAGAAGTAAATGCATCTCGATATCGTGTGGCTCCTCTTCAGGCGCGAGAGCCGGAGCTCACGGTGCTGCTGTACAACGAGGAAGAGGAGCTGGTCCACCTTCCTCTCGTGAGCAGCGGACTGAGGTGAAGCAGATCCGAGTTCAGTTCAGTACGTTTCTAAAAGTTTTTCTTTTATTTACTTAGTCTGATTTGTGAAGCTCAGATTTAAACAGCTCATTACTTTGTCATATATATAAAAAAAACGTATTCAAATATTTTTATATAAATGTTATATTATTATATAAGCAGCTGAATCTTAAAGACCTAAAACATGGAGCGTCTCTTGATGAATTCCCCGTCTGGTCTTCCTCCAGGTTTCCTCGCTGACTTCCTGTTTTCACGTCTTCATTTCACTAATTTTGTGCTTTTCGACTTTTTACATGTTGCAGAAAATGTGACTTCCACAGTGAATCCTGTACAGCAGCGATTTTATTTAAAGTTTTGTGTGTTGACGTGGCTCGTTGTTTATAATGAAGGAGCAGATTAAAGCCTTTCAAAGTCAAACCTCTCTGCTGTGTTTTCTTTGTAAATAAGTTACGGCTCAACAAAGATTCTAAAAAAAAAACTGACATTTTTATTTTACAAAATATCCAGTGAGCTAAGAAAATAAATACGTATTTAACATTTTTACAAATTAAAATAGTTGTAAACAAACACTTCACACAAACACACACTGAAAATGTAAACAAACGAGTTATTGTTGAAATATTAAGATATGGGTTCGCTCGTAGATCATTTGCCCCAAAATGACTAAAGAACGGATTTTACGCCAAGATTTAGGACAAAAGAAATTCTTTGCATCTCTAAAAACATTAAAGGGCGTCTGGAGTTCCTGTTCACAGTAAATAAATAAATAAAAAGGCTTCCGACTCATTTCCTTTGGCTGAGAGGCCGTTCCGTCTCTGGGCATCAGACCCGCTACGCCCCGCTGTCCAGCACCACGCTGCCGTCCCGGTCTTTGATCCTGAGCCTCCCGTTGGGGTAGCGGGTTTCCTGCCTGCCGTCGGCGTAGACCGTCTTCACGGTGCCGTCCGGGTACTCCCTCCTCTTGTAGTCGGCCGTGTGGACCTCCTTCTGGCCCGTGTTGAAGAGGATCTCCTTGGTGCCGTCCCTGGAAGAGAGGCCGCGCGTTCGAGACCGGTTAGTGTTCGCTTGAAACCCAGAAGGTCAGTCGACGTTTCACAGAATTGTTGTCACGTGACCTGTCGGTCTCAGCCGACTCAATCGTGGCTCTAAAGCTGCGCTGAAGAGCTCAGAATTTAATCTTTTTTACAGAATATATTTAAAGTAAACTGCTTATTTGTGGCGACATTTTTAAATGAGACACGTAGAAGAAGATATTTGAAAATATCAGAATTTTTAGCTTTGTTCCGGTTGCTTTTTCTGACGGAGACGTTGCATGTTACGGTTGTAGCTGCAACCTCAAGGCCGGGCCCCTCTGAAGGGTCGGGCCCCTCTAAAGGGCCACCAGATAAATCTGAGAGGTCGTGAGATGATTAACGGGAGAAAGAACAAGAAATAAACCGTCCTGCTAGAAACAAAGAATTGTCTTGTTTTTCTTTTGTGTTCAGAAGCATTTTAAAAAAGGTTGAGAGGGGAAATGTGTCTTTGGAACTGTTAACAATCAGACATCACACGCAGCAAAGTATTGTTTTATAAGCCTATAATATCTTAAAGTAAGTGAAGTAAACGTAAAGCAGTAACAGCAGCTCTTTTCTTACGGGTTGACTTGGATGACGGTGCCGTCCGTCAGCACGCTCTCCTCTCGCCCGCTGGGGAACAAGTTCTTCACCGTCTGGTCCGCGAAGATGATTTCTTTACGGCCGTCCGGGAAATGTTTTTCTGGAGAAATGAAAACAAACAAAAGGATTAATGTTGCAGTTTAATCAGAACCCAGTCACTGATTCAAGATTTTGCTTTTTTATTTTAATCGGTTTTTAACTTTCAGTGTAATTCTTGTAGAAATTACCTGCCAGCTTCATTAAAATGAAAGGTTATTGTTCTGATCTATGTACTGTACATGAGTACATTTACTTTGCAGATTCAGATTATTAGAACAAAACACAATCATTAAATATATGATGTTGTGAGACTCCACATGAAGCGACCCAGCTGTTTATAAAGTAGATGAAACCGCCTGCATCCACTAGAAAGCAGATTCTCGTGGTCGTCTCACCGGTCTGGTTGTTGGGGAAGTGCAGCACCTCCATGCCGTCGGGGAAGGTGATGTGTGTCGTCTGGGCTTCGGCGTAGAAGTAGATCTGAGCACAAGGAGCCGAGAGGAGGAGAGTCACCAGGAAGAAAATATATACTTTGACCTTTTGTGGATAAAAACATTTAAAAAAATACTCCTCCCTTTTCCAAGACTGAGCCGTGGCAACGCGTTGGCCTCGCTCAGAGACCATCCATACCAATATATACTTTAGACGTTACCATGGTTTCACACGGTGGCCTTCATGTTCACGTGAAAACATGAAAGTCTCTACAGTTCCTCCGAAACGCGACACACCGGCCCTTTAAGGCGGGCTCCTCCTCTTAGTTTCAAAAACCTCAGAAGTGCTTCTTCGGCTGTATTAGAATACAGAAAATACTGCATGTACATTTTTTTTTTTATCATAATCGACTCTCCAAGTCTGAAGACCTGCGGTGGAATCACTGCATAATAACTTTCCTGTGTTCAGATCTCAGTCACATGAAGGTCAAAGATCAAAGGTCTCACCACTCTCTGGTCGGCGGTCACCTCCTTGGTGTCCCCGTTGAAGAAGGTGACTTTGACCGTCTGCCCGTCGGCTGAAACCTCCTTCTTGGTGCCGTTGCTGAAGACGACGAGTCGGTCGCCGCCGGCCAGAAGCGTCTCCACCTGGAAAGATCACCACTACATCAGCAGCTGACGGCCTAAAAAAAACGTTATCTATCTATCTTACTACTAGTTCAGTTTTCAATATGATGCTCAATATTACTTTGTTGTTCTATTTTAGTTTATTTACTCTTATTGCTATTGTGTTCTGTTTTGCAATAGTGTCAGTATTATTTATTTTACACTTAATAATTGTTATTCTATTTTTCATATATGTTTGTATTTTTAATTCTGTTGAAATCTTTAATGAAACTCTGGCACAAGAATTTCCTTCCGGATTAATAAAGTTCTATTTTATCTAAAAATTAAAAGTAGATATTTATATTATTATTAACTGCGGCAGATGAAATAGTCGCTATGACACATTAGTTTCCTTCATATTCAACGACAGAATATGACGGCCCACCATTTGAAGAAACAGACCGGAGCACCAGGCTCCTTTGACAAAAGCAGTAGTTTTACCTCTCGGAACACAGGAGCTGTTAGTTTGTGACTTTGGTGTTTTAAAGTGTTACTTCAGATTCACTAAAGTCACACAACAACAACACAAACTAACTAACAGACTAACAGACTGAGGCAGCTCCTGTGTTCTGAGAGGTAAAACTACTGCTTTTGTCAAAGGAGTCTGGTGGTAGTTCAGTTCCCCGTCAGAGGGCTGTCTGACAGCAAGGTAAAGCTGTGAAAATATATACAAATATCTTTTTGGGGGCGCTTACGATCCAAAGCCAGGAGAGCCAGAAAGTATTGAGGGGCGGACTAACACGCTGTGTTTTTGGTCTTTTCATTGGATTTGTAGACGAGAAAGCTTCCAACTTTGCGAGTCACTGAATGTCCCGTCCAAGACGACGCGCCTCACCTTCCCATCGGGGTTCGGTCGATCCTCCTGAGATGACTCGGGCTCGTTGTCCTCGCTGAGCTCCGGTTCGTTCGGAGGAGGAGGAACCGCGTCTCTTACCGGAGAGCCGTCGTGTTCGCTCGGCGGTTTGTCCTGGCTCTTGCTGGCAGGTGTTGGCCTTTCACCGGTCCTCCTGCCAGGCAACGAGGAAGAGGAGGAGGGGGGGAAGCATGGCACTGATGGCCTCCTCAGGCTGCTCTTCATCCCAGCTGACAATCAAAGAAACGTTGAGGGTTAGTTAAATTAAGATTGTGGAGAATAAAATGAGGGATGTAGGAAAACAACTGTAATTGTGCTCAACCTTTATGCAACTCACTGGTTTTAACAGACAGTTTTAATCCAAGGCAAGAAAACCTCCATAATACAGTATATTTCCATAATTTCTTCCTCAAAACAAAGCACCACTACGAGGTTACGGATCTGCAAAGACCTGCAGCTCTAAAACCCTGTGAGACACAAGTCTGTGTTGTTGTTGTTGTGGTCTTGAACGTACCTGCAGCACCATGACTGCTCCTTCTGGTGGCTGCAGCAGTGCTGCTCTGTGGAGGACTGATGCTGCTGCTGCTTCCTCCTCCTCCTCCTCCTCCTCCTCCTCTGGAGTCCAGAGGACTCTGAGAAGAAACAGAGATTTTAATGTTATGAGATGAGGAACAAGCGGAGGAGAGAATCAGTTTACGTGGCGTTACGACGCTTTCTGCAGACGGTAAACATCATACGTGAGTATTATAGACCCATTATTGTAAAAACAAATCAATTTAAGTCTTATATGAACACTACATTGAATATTACCAATAATAAATAGGATAAAGATGCTTACAGCGAACTTCACTCCTTTGGTCACAGACGACACGTTGCCCTCACATATTCTGGGACAGTCTTTCATTTCTTTGTCCTTCTCTGCGTCGGCGGGGGTTATCTTCCAGGTGCTGAGGCGGAGCTTTTCCAGCATGCGGATCTTAAAGTAAAAAGGGAAAATATACTTAAACGACTTTAATAAAGAAAAAAATAAATAAAGAAAATCATGAAAGCAAGATTATTAAGTATTTAGGAGGACTGTCTCATTAGCTACAAGCATTCAGCAAAACATTGGTCCTTACATTTACATTTGGTATTAAAATGGGTTCTGGTCATGACTGAGCTCACATTGTGATCAGACACCTAATAAAAAAAAAAAATCACTATCGGTTTAAGTGTACGTTATATTTAGAATATTTCCAGACTCCATTCATAAAAACAGTGATTTTACCTCTAAGTACACAGCAGCTGCTGGTCTACTGCTGCCTCAAGAAGCTAGTTAGTGTGTGGTTTGAAAGGGTTAGTTCAGATTCACCAAAGTCACAGATCAACACAGACAAGCTAACAGATGGAGGCAGCTGTAGACCAGCAGCTCCTGTGTACTGAGAGGTAAAGTGACTGTTTTTGTCAAAGGAGTCTCGTGGTTTTGAAGAGAAAATAGATAACCGTCTGACTCAAGGTAAAGCGGTGACAATAATCTAGATATAGCGTAGATATATGGATAATTACCTCACACAACCCCCACAAAAAATATCCCCTTTAAGCTAGCAGGAAGAGAAGAGACACAGCCCACATTTGCACCTGGCATCAAAGTGTGTTTCTCATTTTTCCAGATAAAAAGGTAAAAGGGTCAGAGGTCAGGCGGGTACCTCGTCCCGGAGAGAGCTGTTCTCCTGGCCGAGGGAGTCGATCTGTTGCCGCAGCCGGCTGTGTGAGGAGGCCCAGCGGCTCTCCCTCCCCCTCAGCTCCTCCTGCAGAGAGCTCAGCTGCTGCTTCAACACCTGGCGGGGGAGGACGGGGACAGATTAAAGGAGACCTCCACCCATAACGCCGTCCTCACCTGCTGCTCAACGGGTCAGCTGCTTCCTACGCGACCATTTAAAGAGGCGTTATCCTGCATGGTCCGCGTGTGAACCCACCTGGATCTCCTCCCGTTCCTTCTTGTCGGGGATGGCTCTGGCGGCCGACGCGTGCTTCTCAAACAGTTTGCGCTCCTTCTGCAACTTCCTGTTCTCCTCCTTCTTGTACTCCTCGAACTTGGCCAGCTCCTCCGCTCTCGTCTGCTCGAACGCCAACCGCTCCTTCCTGCGAAAAAACAACGACGGCGACAAAGCAGACGTGAAATTAATAAAACGGCATTGAAGGAAAAATAAAGAGAAACAGTGCGACTCAAGTGATTCATCACCTGAGATGTTCCTGGTTTTTCTCGTTGTCCTGTCGGAGTTTGGTGAGAGCAGAATTCTCCTTCTTAAATCTCTCGATCTCAATCTCCAGCTCCACCAGTCTCTCCCTCAGCTGTCGAGACTGGACCTGCTGGCCTGGAGACAAGGAGACGAGGGAGGGAGAGAGAGAGACAGACAGACAGAGAGAGAGAGAGAGACACAATATGGAATTTTAAGGATGAACGATTATAGTAATCTTACAAATGCAAAAATTTGAAGAGGACAATCATTAAATATACTTTTATATTGACAAAGCTTCCGATAAGGATATAAAAAGGTGCAGTGGCTGATAGTTCACTTCCACACAAACTTTTTTAGAATATATCTAAAAATGCTACTCCGGCAACAACCAGAAGAAGGGACATTTTTTTACTATGATATAATTCCTTGAATTTGCAAGTTCGGTCTGGTGCTCGTATAAATGAATAACAAGTATATTAAAATATAAAGAAAAATCGAAAAGATTCTGAATAATGAATATATTGTAGACCTCTTGAGGAGCATGCATAGGCTACAAATAGACTATAAAACTTTACATGTTGTTGGACCTAAATTCTTCACAATAAATCCTTTCATGAAAAATTTTGACAATGAAAATAAGTTGCGCTTTAACTTCCAATCACATCCTCGTGTTTACGGCGCTGACGATGTGCTTCCTGTCCGACTGTAAATAGTGAGAATATAAAAATACTGATGCAGGTTTTGATGCTTAAAAGACAACAAAGGTTCGTCTCACCGGTCGTCTCCTCGGACTTTTTGGACTCAGGAGCAACAGACGCAGCAGGAGGAAGAGGAGGAGGAGGAGGAGGGAGAGGTGCATTCTGGGCCTTTGGCTTCAGCGAGGGGAACAACCTCGTCATGAGCTGAGAGGCGGGAGGAAGAGGAGGAGGATCCGTGTCCTCGTCCACCGCCACGGCTCTGCTCACCTTCCTCGTCAGAGTCCTCGGCGGTGGCGAGACCTCACCGGCTGGACTGACTCCTCTGCTGTCATCGGTGGAGCCGACCGCGGTGTCGTCCAGGTCGTTCCACGTATCGTCGTCGTCAAACACAACTCCACCCTGACGGCCGTCTCCGTCCTCTATCAGCGTGGACTCGTCAGCGTCGCCGAGGACGGCGTCGCGCTCCCCGACATCATCGCCTCGCGTCACGTCCGACGCCGAGTCCCCGCTGCTCTCCTCGTCCTGGTACGACCGCTTGTCGTACGGCGGGTTGGACTGAGCGGGAAAGCAAAAGGCGCCGGGAAACACCGGTGGTTTGATCGCCACTTCCTGCTCCTGGAATTCATCGCCGTCGCAGGTTGAGCCATCAGAGTCCTCGCGCTCGTCCCGTTCATCCTCGACGCTCGCTTTGTTCTCGACTGCATCGTCTCTCATCTTCACCACCAACACGTCGGCGTTGACGGAACTGCTTTTACCTGCAGAACCACCAATACTACCAACGCTGCTGCACCTCTGGAGAGCACCTCTGGGTGGTGACTTGATGGGGGTGGAGGAGAGCCGTCGCGGGTGGGGCCCCCTGTGCTGCTGGTCCATCTGAAGGACCTGCAAGAGAACAAAGCAGCCTTTAAAAAAAAAAAAAAAAAAAAAAACAGTCAACAAGTCAGATATGAGGATCAAAATCTACACCATCAGAATATTTGTCGACATTTGTTCTTGCAGCTTTCTTTCCACTGTAAATTGTTACAAAACTGTTGCTTCTGCAAGCCCCATATTGCAACAAAGAATATAGTTGTACCATTAACGTGGTTAGCACTCATCCAACCGAGGAGCTAGCAGCCGTATTAAATAGGGACTGAAGTTCAAACATTTTCCCTACAATGATCGAGGGATTTGTTTTATGCCGATATCGGAAAACCGACAGTGGAGGGATGACAGGACATGAGGGGTGGGGATAGAACGTGCAACAAAAAATATGTTTGGCCACTAGGGGGCAGCAGAAAAGATGCTGCAAACCACACTGACACAAGTGGGATTTGTTGAGCTTCTTAACTGAAACAATAGAAACCATCAACTATACTGGTGAGATACTAAACCAGACCACAAAGCTGACTACCAGTAAAACCCGTTAAAAATATTGATTAAGGCCACTTTTATAAAGAGCTTTGCACACTATTAAATCAATAATCAGAGAAAACACGTCCCGACTTCAAACAGAGAAATGACTAGTGAGTTGAACAAAGCACCTTCATGACAAAGGAGGAGTTGGACGAGAAGGAAAGCTCCTCGGCCGCTTGCTCCAGCAGCTCAAACTCCCCCAGCTCCATGGTCTCCAGCTGCCGGTCACAGTCCCAGCGCCGGAGCTTCTCCTGGAACGACGACTCAAATGACTCCCGTGGAACGCCGCCGTCTCCTCCGCCCGCCGATTCCACTCTTGAAGCGCGACCGTTCTCTCCGGCGACGGCGTGTGCAGCCTTCTCCGGCCCTCTCAACGCGCCCACCTGTTTGGTGACCGGGTTCGGCTGCTGCTGCGTGTTGGGCCCGGTACTCCTCGTGACCTGAGCCGACAGGCCCCCGTTCCTGATGTTCTGCTCCTTCAGTTTCCTCAGTTGTCTTCCCTCTGGCTCACTTTGAAGGGACTCTGGTCCTTCCGTGTTCTGTCTCTGATGACTCCCCAAAACCTTCATGCGTGGCGCTTTACCCTCAACTCTGACGTCCTGAGGAGGCGAACTGAGACCTCTCGGCCGGTTCTCCTTGTTGAGTGTGGCGGTTTTGCGCTGCACGGTAACCCGCTGGACGCCGTTTGTGCCGCCTCTCTGGAGAGCTGCTGGCTCCGAGTTGCTGCGGGAGATTACTCTGGCCTGGAG
Organism: Ophiodon elongatus; assembly: GCA_016806645.1. NCBI lineage: Eukaryota > Metazoa > Chordata > Actinopteri > Perciformes > Hexagrammidae > Ophiodon > Ophiodon elongatus. The sequence goes on along the minus strand of JACSYO010001595.1, from coordinate 82,777 downwards.
CTGTGGTTTGGGGTCCTTTTTCGCCCCCGTTTTTGGTAACGAGGCTTTGCGATTGATGGTAAATCTTGAGAGGCCCTCGCCCCGCTTCAGAAAGACCCTCTTGGGGGGGGCTTGCACAGCTTCAGCTCCACCGTGGCTCTGTTAAAGTGAGGAGACACAATGATTGTAAGGTGAATTTTTATGTTTGGTACTTGGTATTGTAGCAACTCTCAACTCTGAACCTGTGTTCACAATAAAAATCACTGATGATTTACTGTTTTCCTGATCCTAAGGAGACCCTTGTTATATTCTGACCTGCTGTTGCTGGGCAGACTTCAGCCTCTGCTCCTCCACCCTCAGCTGCTCCTCCAACAACTCCTCAAACGTCTTCTTCTGACTCCCGATACCCAGCTTTATAGGTCTGAGGGAGGGGGCACAGACACACACAAGCTTGTCAACAAAAACACTCATAACAAAAACAGTGGCATGTTTCTCTTCCTGATAATAGTATTTACCTCTCACGGCAGACTTCTTCACTGCTGCTGTCTTCAGTCAAAGACACAACGTTCCTCGGTATTAGCGTGTCATCGTGCTCGTGAAAATGGGAAATATCGACGCTGTGTTCCTGATCTTCTCCTCTGGAGTTCCACGTGCCTGAAGGAAACACACAGTCAGTTAGGGTGCTGTCCTCCAAATGCAAATAGGTTAAAAAAAAAAAAAGAAAGAAATCCTCACCCTCTTCCTCATCGTCCACCTCCTCACAATCTTGACCTCCTGGTAGCCGCTCCCGACTCTGTGCGGGTGAGGGCTCTTGTTCCTGTTGGAGGCCACGGGTGGAGCCCAGTGGGACTCCACGGCAGTTTATGGCAGGGCTGTATGGGGTCTCTCTGGAACCAGACAACCCTGAAGTCTCCGAGTCAGCTGTGAGATAGATGACAGGAAAATATACACACAAACTAAGTGGATGGAAAAAGAGCAAATACACTCTCCAACCTACATTTTATATCTTCAGACAAACAAATGATTATCACATTTGCAGTTATTCTTGTAATTTACCTTCTGTGCTGTGTTGGGATCCATTCATCATTCCCAGCAGCCTCTGCTGCTCCTCCTGGAGGCGAAGCAGCTCCTCCAACTGATGGGCTTTTAGCCGCTCCTGCATGTGCTGCTGCCATTTCCTCAACTGCACAAACACACAATATTATATCTTAACCAGCCATGTAGCTACCGCGCCGGTAAACAAGGGTATTTCAGGAGTCTTAAATGCATCTCAACTAGCCACTTGGCTTTACATTAACTCACCGGTCACAGTGTGTGTTGAACCTGTGACCTCACTCTCTCAGACTAATTCCAGCTCAGTGGTTTCCTGCCCGCCACAATTGTACACCGACTGCACATACTGATAATTAACATATTAAAAAAAAAAAAAACTTAAAAAAAAAAAAAACTACTGACCACTGTCACTAAGGGCCACTGATGGGGTTGTGGTTAACTCAGACAAAATAGTTAATTGTCCACACAGGATTTCTGTGTTTCTCATGATGTATTTAACAAAACAAACAAAGAAAAGAAGAAAGAAAATCCCATCATTGCCTTTCCTGCCATAGGCCGACCCCAGTGCATGCTGGTCCTGTACCTGCCTACTGAGATATATCTATATAGATACACACACACGCACACGCACACACACACACGAAACCAAAAGATTAAGTATACTAACCCACAACAAACATAAGTCAACTAAATGAATGACTATCAAAAGAAAAAGCTTTCTAAATATTTATATTTTTAAATGCAAACACTTACACTACCTGTGAATAAAATAACTAAATAGTACCATTAAATAAACAGTAACTCACCCGTTCTAGCTTCACCCTTATGGGCAGATTCTCCATCTCCTCTATCTCCTCCAGCTCTCCATCTGAACCCCTCTCAGCCGCGGAGGTCAGCCCGCCCACCGGGCGCTCTGTCCCGGCCTTCTCTCCTCCGGGTGACCGGGCTGACCCCTCCACGCCCAGGCAGCTGCTGTCCGCGGAGCCCGACAGAGGAGCGAAGTCCGAGGCGAAGGAGTCGTCCGGCTCCGGGGAAGGGGACCCCACGGCGGAGTCGTGCCGCGTGGGGTCAGCCAGGTCCGGACCGGGACCGAGGATCCCCCCGGTTCCTCTGGTGCTGCTCGGCATCCACCGCACCAAGAAGTCCGCCGCCTGCGAGCACTGAAGCCCGGCCGGAGAGGAGGACATGGTGACCCGCCGCTCGATAATCCCCCGGGAGGATTGTGACGGACAGATTATGGTGACAGGCTCCAGGGGTTAATCACACCGTGAATTAACACCGTGCCACGCGCTCCAGCTGATGCCAGGTCCAGGAAAACTATATATAAATTGGTATCCGGTTTGCGGTGAGACGACGCGTCACGGCGGCCGTTTGTTTGGTTCGTGACGTAGCACGAGACACACATATCGCTCAATTCCAAGCTATTTTGAGGTTAAAAAAAAGTTTTTAAACTGGTGTTACACCATCGTGACGAGGCAAATATATTAAAAATAATAATAAAAGCGTCAAAAAACATGTTATTTAGCTGTAAAGTAGGCGACACGTGGTGTCATTAGACTGGAAAACGTGCGTTTTAGAAACATAACTGACATAGATTTCGAAGACTGCCGCCATAGCTAAAGAAAGCCCGCGAGAGTAAATAAATCAGTTGTTGCATTGTGGGTAATGTGGTTTAACCGTCTTTTTCTCTACAAACGCCTGTACCCTATTTATTTTGTATGTTTTTTTCTTTCGTATAAACGACCATAATAGTTAAACTATGTATCAAATACACGCTTTTGGAATATAAAACGTTTAATTTAATTATTTTATTTATTTTTTGGGAAACGCTAGCTTCAAATTACATCCGGTTTAACGGCGCTGTGCAAAAGATATTTCACAATAAATGTCGTGGAGAGATTAAAATATGGCATACTGTTGAGTTTTCATTTTTTTATGCCAAAGTTTGTATCTAATATACTTTATACTATCTATTTGTTGTTATATCTCTATTTTTATGGCAAACATAAGTGATTTGTATTAACTCATCAGGACGTCAACTTTTACACTGACATTTGCTTACCGGATGTGTTTTTAGGACTGCTGCGATTGGTCGATACGAAAAGGCTAACTTTCACATTCAGGTAACTGACAGTGTGCTAACTGTGTGAGGACAATGGAGAAGATTTTATGTAATGTCCACGGTAAGTCTCACCAAGTTAAAGTTATCTAATTGTTTGTTATAGAATATAAAGGTAAATATTGTGTTTAGTTTGCACAATACAAACCCTTTTTTTTCCTTTTCATTTTCATTGCTAACCTGAAGTGAAAATATTTTTTTTATGATTCTTCCTCTATGTTTCCATACAGGCAGCGTGTGCATGTTAAAAACCGGCGTTAAAGATGGACCAAATAAAGGCAAAAGCTTCTACGTCTGCGTTGACAAGCAAGGCTGTGATTTCAGTCACGTGGCACGGTGAGGAAAAAAATTGACATCCCGATGTGGGGAGGCTTAGATCATAAATCCTCCTTATAAATGAATAAATAAACCTTAGGAATACTGTCGTCCAACCCAAAACTCTCCAAAACATAGTTATATACAGTTGGTTTGCTTGCTCACAGCTTTTATAATAATCATATTCCAATTTTAATCAACTCCAGTCAACTATTACTTCATACAAGATGGGTACCAGTCTGACAATTGCCATTGTCAAAACATAACTGGTGATTATTGAATGGTAGAATAGTTGTTTTTTTAGGGTGGTTTTTGCACAGATTTATATTCCTGTTTTTGATTTGCATCATCATTATTATCTCCTCCAGAATCTCACCGTCCCACTGCCTCCATCATGAAGACTCGACGGTGGAACTCCAAGCTCTCACCTTCAGTCTCCAACAGCAGAGCCACAGGTGGAGTTTTTTTGAAAAAGTCATTGCTGTTGCAGCTTTACATTTGATGCCTGTCTCAGGGCTTATACACAAAACAGCCACGACTCAGGGACAATAAAGTTGACGATCTGTTCTCCTTTTCCAGGTTGTTCTACAGGTGCATTGTGGGTAAAAAAGCAGGCCAGAGGTGGTGTGGAAACGTTCCTTGGAATGCAGTAAGACAGCGCCCATCACAGATTACACCATACACACCGTTTATTTATTTACTTTTAAATACCGTTGTCAACACTTTTATCTCTTCAAATCATTGTACACGTTCACAACTTTATGTAGAATGTTTTGTCACGATCCCAACGGTTCAAAAGAGACCAAATATGTTGCTGTCGGGCTTAAATACACACACCATACAATCCACAGTTTGAGTGCAGCCAGTAAATCTCTGTTGCATGCCGTCCCCCCTCTCTCGTTGTCTCTCTGCTTCCAATTTTTAAAGTTTCTGTCGTCTTCCGTCATTGCAGCCCGAGAAGGAAAAGAGAAACCCTCTATCTGACACGCAGCTGCAGCCGTCTTGCCTGCCGCCCGTCCGAAACCCCTTCAAAGCCTCCGGCAAGACGGACAAGGACTCCGAGTGGAGGAGGGTGCAGCAGCGCGGTGGGGGTGAGGAGAAAAGAAGCGAGGAGAGAGACAGCGGGGCGAGTCCCGAGGCCGAGGGAGCAGAACGTCATCAGAAGGAAAATGTGGAGAGTGTTGGCGCAGGAGCGGAGGAACAGGAGGCGGGGAAGCTGGCCTCTTACCGAGGCAAACAACTTCCACCGGGGATGAAGGTAAAGAAGAGAGTTTCAGATGAGGAGGAGAACCGTCCCAGAGCAAGCACTGTGGGGAAACTGCCGGATAAGGCTGAGGAGAACCGCACTGCACGGGGAGAATCAGAAAACGTGGTCTCTACAGTCTCCAGTGTCAAGGCTGTTCGCCCAGAGAAGAAGAATCCAGCCCCACGGGATCCTCTCAAGGACTCGCCTCGACAACACACCGAAAGTGGAGCCGGTCTGGTTGAACAAACTGAGGGCGTCTCTAAAGCTGCACCCAGGAGCAGCAGAGACTCTGATAACACCGGCAACCCCACATCCACCAAACCAAGACAACCAGAGTCCAGTCGAACCCAAATCCAAATCCACCAAGTCGATGATGACGACGATGATGATGATGATGATGATGATGATGATGATGATGATGATGTGGTGGTGGTGTCGGTGAAACCGGCCACTCAGAAAACTCCTCCCGTTTCTGCCGTTCAAAAGACGCTGACCGCCTTCGCTGGGTTCCAGCCGCCGTCTAAGGTCAAAGATCAGCCGGGAGACCCCAGAGGGATGCGCAGCCTGCTCACGGCTCAACTCCAGCAGAAAAAGGTGACACGCGCCTCAAAACGTACACGTGGTTCACTGGTTTGATTGATCCAGTCGGATGTGTGAGAATGGTCTTTCATCTCGTGGAAAGTCTCTGTGCTTTATAGACGGTTCAACCAGACCGACGACGGAAAGATACAAAGACCAGCCGTTGAATTAGATGAGAAGAAATCAGCAGTTATTGTTTAAATAAAGTGGAAGCTTAGATTTAAATAGGAACAGGTAGGGCTGGTACATAATTCAATATGATAATTTATCAATCTTCAGTGGAATCACTAAGCGGTTAAATCCCATATCGAGACATCGTGATACACGTTTACTTTGTATAAATTGACTTTGACGAGCACATATCAACTCAAGTTTCTAAGAAAATCTGATCATTTTATACTAAAGTTCTTAATAACAGAGAATAAACTTTTAATTTCTCAAGTATGTAATTCACACAAAATATACTAAAACAGGCTTTACCATGTGGTTATTTTATATAGACTATATACATATAGTGAAATACCAGGAAACGTGATGTGTATGTATGTATGTGTGTATATATGTATATATATGTGTATATATGTATATATATGTGTGTGTGTGTATGTATGTTATATATATATATAGATATAGATATAGATAGCACGTTTATTTTATATATATAACGTTATATATAATTTCTTTTTCTTTTTTTTAAATATATTTTATTTATATATATATATATATATATATATATATATATAAATATATATATATATATATATATATAAATTATATTTATTTTTATATATATATATATATATATATATATAAATTATATATATATATATATATATATATATAAATTATATTTATATATATATATATAAATTATATTTAAATAACTTCCTGTTTCACAATAAAGCAGCCTTCTTCGAGCGTCACAATAGAAACAGAAGGTTGGTTTAGGGGTCAGAGGGTTTCGCGCTGTTGGAATATCCGCTGAACAAATCACAGTTTAGACCTCTGAGGTCGGAGAGACTCACTCAGTTTTCTTTCCTCCCACGAAGGCGACTCTGTCTGTGGTGAATGTGGCGGCTCTGCCGGATAAAGGGGAGCGCTTGAGGACTCAGGTGAAAGAGCTGGAGGACGCGCTGGAGTCTCTGAGCCTCGCTGCTGCTCAGTCTGGTAACTCACTCGCTACTACAGGAGAAATAATATTTAACTTTCTTTTTCTTTTTTCTTACAATTTGCAAGTTTCTGAGTTGCTTTTTAGTTATTTTCCTGTACTTAACATACAATAAAACTAAAAAAATAATCAGTAAAAGTACAGAAATGAAGAATGATGAATGTCAAGAAGTGCAAAAGAAAAACAAAGGGCTCTATAATATTCCAAATGGGGTGAAACAGTTGAATGTATGTTGATCTGAATCCCTCTCAGGGTCTCCGGGTGGAGATGACAGCGGTGATGCCGGTCTGGGTGACAGCCAGGTGAATCCCTTCAGCCGGCAGGGCGGCACCATCCTGCTCCCCGCCATCCCAGCACCGACCCCCTCCCAACACCAGGCCTCCGGCAGCTCCCTGGGGCTCCAGCTGAGCCAGGGATACACCCACATGGGTGGAGGTAGGCCGAACACAGGGGTGGAGGACATTTCTGTCTTTGTTGTGGAAGGAAACCATATCGGTTTATTCAAAATATTAAAACTTGTGTATTTGAAATCTACGACAGCGTGTTAAGCTCAAGGATGGAGATTTCTAGAAAAAACTCTGAATATTTAAGTCATACATTTAAGAGAAAAATATATATTATCTGAGGTTATAAAGTCATACATTTTAAGAGAAAAAATATATATTATCTGAGGTTATAAAGTCATACATTTTAAGAGAAAAAATATATATTATCTGAGGTTATAAAGTCATACATTTAAGAGAAAAAAAATATATTATCTGAGCTTATTAAGTCTCAAATTTGCGATAGAAATTGCGCAAAACCATGGTAACGCCAGCCACTATCTGAATTTATCTTATTGTACAGTTATTTCATGAACATATATATCGTACTTTATCCTCATGTTGGACCTGTTGAACATATCAGATAAATCCTAAAGATCTTTTACTGCTTTTTTTATTCGTCTCTCGTGCAAACACCCCAACTCTCCGTGCTTCGTGTTTCCCAGCAAACCCACAGGCCTTTTACGGAGGCAGGATGACCGACAACCGTCTGCTGGCGGTGAAAAATGCCACCTGCGAGACCATCGACCATCTCCACAAATCCCTGGAGTCCTGCCCCGACGCTGAGGCCGAGGTTCCAGACCCCAGGGGCATCAAGGTAAACCCTCACCCCAGTTTTTTATTATTTTATCAGTCCTTCACTCAGAATGTCTGACAAAACATCAGGGAACGATGCGTTTATTGTTGCATTCTGATAAATAAAGAAAAGTATGTTGACAGCCATGTCCTCTTGTGATGGTCCAGTACATTAATAACATTGTCCCCTTGTGATGGTCCAGTACATTAATAACATTGTCCCCTTGTGATGGTCCAGTACATTAATAACATTGTCCTCTTGTGATTGGTCCAGTACATTAATAACATTGTCCTCTTGTGATTGGTCCAGTACATTAATAACATTGTCCTCTTGTGATTGGTCCAGTACATTAATAACATTGTCCTCTTGTGATTGGTCCAGTACATTAATAACATTGACCTCTTGTGATTGGTCCAGTACATTAATAACATTGTCCTCTTGTGATTGGTCCAGTACATTAATAACATTGTCCTCTTGTGATTGGTCCAGTACATTAATAACATTGACCTCTTGTGATTGGTCCAGTACATTAATAACATTGACCTCTTGTGATTGGTCCAGTACATTAATAACATTGACCTCTTGTGATTGGTCCAGTACATTAATAACATTGTCCTCTTGTGATTGGTCCAGTACATTAATAACATTGTCCTCTTGTGATTGGTCCAGTACATTAATAACATTGTCCTCTTGTGATTGGTCCAGTACATTAATAACATTGTCCTCTTGTGATTGGTTGCCAGGTGCCGCTCCTGGCCCATCAGAGGAGCGCTTTGGCCTGGATGCTCTGGAGAGAGAACCACAATCCCTGCGGAGGAATTCTGGGTAAGTTCACCTTATTTTTACGTTGTTTGAAGAGGTTACAATGTCAACTGATTAAAGATGTGAGACGGCGTTGGTTTGATATTTCTTCATCGGTGAAAATACGCTTTTTATTGTCTATTTGTTCTCAAAACCTCTTTGTTCTCTCTCCAAAAAGAAAATGAAATCCCTATTTATTTTCTCAGAAAAAATTCCCGCTGGTCCATAAAAAGTCTTCAATTAGATTTTCAGAATTAAAAGTAATACTTTGTCTTTATGTTTAGGTGTTGAATTTTTGCCCTCTGTTATTTCTGATATCTGCTAGAATCTAGATTATAATGTTTATTTAGTGCAGAACGACATGAAGGAGAGGAGCGGACTTTTATTTTGGTGACCTCTTAGCTCACGGCTTTAATGGACGAGTGGCTGGAAGGTAGATGTTCTGTAATGTGTATCTGAGCTCTGAGTGCCAGAACAGGCTTGTTGTTGTTGTTGTTCCAAGCAATCTGTAATTAAGATCAACATTTTTAATTACAATGTTGTTGTTTTTGATCAAATGTAAATTCGGGCTACAAATGAGATTACTTTCATTATCGTTTAATCTGGTGTTTATGTTCTAGATTAATCGTTTGGTCTATAAAATGTCAGAAAATAGTGTCTTTTAAATGTAAATTGTTTTGTCCAAAATCCAAAGAAATTCAATTTGGCAGGAAGAAAAGCAGGAAATCTCCACATTTGAGAAGTTGAAAACATTATTTTCTGCCATTTTTGCATGAAATAAACTACTTTAACGGTGAATCAATTATCAAAGTAGATGGCGATTTATTTTTTTATGACGATCGGTCGACTTAACGTTGCAGCTCTAATGTAATTTCAAACATAAAGTTCGACACTAATGTGCAATTTTCTTTTCCGTGGAAAGAATATTACATTTACTCCTTTTTGAGGTCTTTTTTTTTTTTAAAAAGCTTCAAATTTGATTTAAAAATGGTTTGTCAGCAGTTTGATGAGGCAGAACGTAGAGATTGTCTTTGTGGAAACACATTTCTGTTTTTACATGTAATGTGATCGGAGCATGACAAACGGGGATCTTCCTCACGGTGTCTGTTTCTTCTTCGTTTCTTCTTCTTGCTCCCTCTGGATGCAGCGGACGACATGGGTCTGGGGAAAACCCTGACCATGATCGCCCTCATCCTGGCCCAGAAGATCAAAGCAAAAGAGAAAGTCGAGAAGAAAGCAGAGAAGAAGCCTGAGAGCTGGCTCTCCAAAGCCGGTAACTAAAACAATTTTTCTCACTTTGTGTGTAATCAGTAAATGACATCATACCGCTGTTTTTAAATATTTAACTTCAGAGTTCAGAGCGTGAGGAGTTTGGTTTGTCGATCATGCAGACTCCAGCCTCGTGGTTTCGAAAGGCACCCTGATCATCTGTCCCGCCTCCCTGGTCCACCACTGGAAGAGGGAGATCGACAGACACGTGAAGACGGGCAAGCTGACGGTGTACCTGTACCACGGCCCCAACCGCGAGAAAAGGGCCGAAGTGTGAGGGGGCCACACACACGGACACACACAGACACACACACACACACACGGACACACACACACACACACACACACGGACACACACCGCCGTCTGTTTTTCTTTTTTGTCTTCATAGATCTCTGACAAAGATTTTCACTCATATTCTTTTACTTCTAATTATCTTGGATTCAATATTACGTTAATTATAGAAGCGTGATCTTATTGACCGATGACCCTGAACTCAAAGACGACAGTATTTGGTGATTTGTTAAAGACTTGGATTGTCCACAGTCAAACTGAATGAAGTGTCTGTCCGTCCCTCAGGCTGGCTGACTACCATGTGGTGGTGACCACGTACGGTTTGGTCTCTAAGGAGGTCCCAGTCCAGAAGGAGGACGCTGAGAAACCCAGTAAAGGTGCTGATGAAGTGGTGAGTAATATAAATATCCATGTTCCGACTTCAGCAGCATTCATCAGCTTCAACGCTGTAACTTAAAGGGACAGCAGTGATGATTAGAAGTGTATCTGTATGAGGTTATTCTCCACAGTCAGTGTTTTACAGTAGATGGAGCAAAGTAATGTTCTACTGTGGACGTATTTTAGACACCTAAAAGAATGCTATACACTATATTTAGAATATTTCTAGAATATCTCTTCAAAGACACTGGACTCCATTGACAAAAACAGTAGGGGTCAACCGCCATCTACTGTTGGTGACACGCTGACTATGGAGAAGTACCTCAGACGAGCCCACCTCAAAACATCCAAACTATCCTTTTAAATGACTGGATTCTATGTGTTGAAGAGTCTTTGTGACCAGAACTCGTGAACTCCGACACACGTTCACTTCGTCCCACGTTTTCCTCAGCCGTCACGCTCGGCCATTCTTCTGCGAGTGAACTGGGCCCGGGTGGTTCTGGACGAAGCCCACAACATCAAAAACCCCAAAGTGCAGACCTCCATGGCCGTCTGTCGGCTGAGGGCTGGTGCCCGATGGGCGGTCACCGGTACGCCCATCCAGAACAACCTGCTGGACATGTACTCGCTGCTCAAGTACGTTTGTTTAGCAAAAAACATCATTTTATTTACCTTTTAAAGTTACTGTGAGGAACCTTTTAATTGGTTCTGAACCAGTCTCTGTTTAGTCCTGGTCCTCTATAAGACCTCCATCAGTAAACGAGACCATCAGAGAGAAGATGGTCTGTGCTCAGAGACACTACCACTTTAGTCCACAGGGGGCGCCAGAATCAATACAACATGAAAGTTCCTCATAGTAACTTTAAATTACGTTGAAGGTTTAAATGATTATAGGAAGTTTTTGTAACCATTATTTTTTTTGTTCATGTAAAATGCAACGCACGTCAAAGTAAAGTGGCAAAAATTAAAACAGAAAATAGAATAAAATGAACCATGCAAGCAGGTTAACAAGTCTGATGGCTCCTTCTTCGTCGATTACTTTAGAAATGCCCTCAAGTCGGCGCTGTAGATTAACCTCAACTGATCAGATTCCTTTTGAAATCACTTAAATACGTTTTGCGATATCATCTGAAATATCAGAAGAACAAACCAACACATTGGAGCTAAACCATCACCGTGGTGGCGTAAACAAAATGATCAAAGAAAAGACTCAACATTGAAGATATTTATTTATCAACCAGCACCGTGAACAGCCTCCAGACTGTTCTGTTTTCATGTGTTGACACATCTTCATCTTCACAACCGTCCGTTTCAGGTTTCTGCGTTGCTCTCCGTTTGATGAGTACAAAGTGTGGAAGGCTCAGGTGGACAACGGCTCCAACCGAGGCAGAGAGAGACTCAACATCCTGACGAGGACTCTGCTGCTCCGACGGTCCAAAACCCAGCGGGACTCCAAAGGACAACCTCTGGTAGGGACGCACACACACCTTGAATGAGATCGTCACGTTGTGAGGGGCCACGACCTGTTGTTATTGATTATGATTAACACGCTCTTGATAACCGGCTTGTTCCAGGTCCTTCTTCCCGATCGGACCTGCGAGGTGCATCAACTCAAACTGTCCCAGGACGAGCAGGCGGTGTATGATGTGGTCTTCGCCCGATCCAGGTAGAGCTGGACACCTTTTTCTTATTTTTTTTCATTCAACAAAAGATTTGTGAGAAAACCAGAGACTGTAGCTAAAAAGTGGACGTAGTTATGGCGACGTCACTCGTTGGTTTGTGGACTGATGTTTCTAAGCAGTCGCCTCGGCTTTTTATCAGCCAGTGAACAGGAAGTGACCATATTCAGACTGAGGAGGACGTAGAGACGCTGTATACGTCTCTGGTGTCGACCTGTCAATCACCTTGTAGCCCCGCCCTAAAGCGTACCCTGCTTTATGGACCATAAACTCATGTTTACAATGTTTACTGAGGGAATAAATCAAGAGAGAAGTAGAGTCATTTTCTATAGACTTCTATACAACCAGAGGAGTCGCCCCCTGGTGGTCAGGAGAGAGAATGCAGCTTTAACACATGAAGCATCGGCTTCACTTTACACAATCGGACGTGGCCTCCTGGAGAAAATAGATCCTATATCCTTTTCTTTTACGTTTATTCACTCTTTATTTTTATTTAATCAGGAAGGCCATGATAAGAGCTAGTCTAACTATTCTCAAAGGAAGGAAGGAAAGAAGATATTACCAGCTTCCTCTTCCTTGTTTCATAAATATTGTAAAGACAACACATGATTTGCGTGTTGATAAACACTTATGTAGTATTTTGTACGCAAACTTGGATTCTTTTTGTATTTTTCCTTTTCTTAAAAAAAATGTGTGCAGGACATATCTTCTGCAGTTATCTCCTGATGTTTTCCATTAAGGGAATGGAAATTGGGACTAATCAATGTTCCCATTTAAACTACCATCAAGGATGCTTATGACATCTTCCAGGAGTAAATGTGTATAACTCCGTAACAAAGTAATGTTTTTAAGTCTGGATACAGTAGATAGACCAATACAAAATAACATAAATTGACACTAGAATGATGATTTGCTCTTTTCCTCCAGATCGACTCTGCAGAACTACCTGAAGAGACACGAAGGGAACGATGTGAAGAAGGGAAACGCTTCCAGTTCCAATCCCTTTGACAAAGGTGAGACGACCCGTCAGATGGTTGTTTTATGCTCCTCAAAAGCGTGCTGGGATGAATTCTGCCCCAATTATGTGGAACTATATTTGTGCCTCAGCACTGAGCAATCCAACACTTTCAGCACAGAAAGGGATTTTTTATTTTTTTGCAAGCAAATAAATTATATTTTGTTGAGAAATTATTATCACACAAAGAATAATTTGCATTTTTAGGATTATTAGAGCGAGTTTACACTTTGACAGTTTGCATTTTAAAAGATTTAGAATAATCAAAACTTGCATTGAGGTTTTCGAATGAAAACCTTGAATGTCCGCCGTCTCATCTTGAGACCTCGTCAACCTATAAAAATAGAAAAGCATATGGTTTTGTGTTGTTGTGGTTCTATACGTGTGATTGATGGTGCTGTTAGATTGCTGCTCGACTGCTCTGTTCATTCAGGCGCTGCCGGCCTTTGGGTGCAGCGAGCGGGAGAAAATCTTTTTTGAAAGGCTAAACGCCAACAAATACAGATTGAAGCAGAATATTTCGTTGGATATAAACACTTTTGGACTTCACAACCCTCCAGAGTTATTGGAAATGTTTGAAGACAATCCTGCGGAATCTAATTCTACAAATATAATAGTACGAATAATATCAGTGTAGCCTGATGTTTATCTGACACTGTGGAGAAATACTGTGTTTAAACTAAACAGATAGAAAAAGCTGTGCAGCAGTATTTCTTTTATACATTATTAATGAAGCTTGAAAATATTCAATAAAACCTTAAATTCATCGTTTCCCTAAATCATAATTTGGCCTCATTAAATATGCATTCAGAAATTGAGTTTCTTTATTTCAAATTGGTGTTTTTAGAAGGCTGCATGTACGTAGATTGGTAATCGTGGGTGTGTCTTCCCTCCGCAGTGGCCCAAGAGTTCGGGATGTCTCAGGCCGACGCTGCCGGGTCGAGCTCCCAGCAGCCCCAGCAGGCGTCCAGCACCGTCCACATCCTGTCCCTGCTGCTGCGTCTCCGACAGTGCTGCTGCCACCTGTCTCTTCTCAAGAAGGTACACACACACACACACACACACACACATCAATCCGCTAAAAACAACTGTTGCATAGTCTGCCTTCTCTCTGACTTCATTTAAACTTGTCAATGGATTGTTTTGTTCCACCAGTGAAGAGAGAATTACCGTCATGCTTTGAATGAACGACACCGATGTCCTCCTCTCTCTCTGCTCAGACTCTTGACACGTCGGAGCTGCAGGGCGACGGCATCGTCTTGTCTCTGGAGGAGCAGCTCAACGCTCTGTCGCTCTCCTGCAGCCCCTCGTCGTCCTCGGGGTCGGGCCCTCAGCCCACAGACACCGTGTCCCTCAATGGCACCCGCTTCGCCTCCCAGTTGTTCGAGGACACCAGTGAGAGCTCCAAGGTGGACAGCCGTTGTGCTCAGCACCCTAACTTCACTAATAGATCCTGTTACAGGATGAGACTAAACACCGGAGGCCGTAAAAACAAAATGAACTGTGAGGAATCAAGAAAACAACCAATGTAACTCGTATATATGCTCACAGACGGAAGGCGCAACCGGCAAAAAGCCATAAACCAACCGCCCCTATGAAGAGGAGGGATTATAATTATCTGTAAACTCATATCTCATATTCATAAACTACTTTATTACCTTTAAACAAACCCTGTAAAGAAAGAAGTCAAGTAATAAAAACATTATAGAGAAACAAAAGGTTGAATATCCTGAAAAATATTTGATTTTGCTGCTAAATATTTACTCCCATGTAGATTTTTAAGACTTCCTGTTTCTTGTAAATAGCGTTTTTATCAGTGAACGTTTTGTGACAAATTTGCGGTAAATAAATAAAACAATTCAGAGTTGCACGACCAAGCCGGTCGTGACCACGTTACTATCTGCTGCAGAATCATGAGGAGACGTGGTCATATCAGAGTTTCTCGTGGTCTCCGTGGACTAAAGGTCACAGGTTACTTCACTTTTAGCCTTCTCTGTTTTTAAAGGTCTATAAGAAGTAATTGTCGGGGAGGGCAGACAGCGATCTAGACAGCTTTGCAAAATCAAACCATTATTTTATAGCCATTTATTAAATGTTGGAAAACAAAAACTTTCCACCTTTTTTCTCTCTCTCTCCCTTTAAAATTTGCATTTCTCTTTTGTTCATCTTGTTAAACTCCATTATATTCTTGTTTTTATTTTGGTTGACGTTCGGCTGTGATTGTTGATGAAAATCTGTCTGACTCATCGTATCTTAGACGGCTACGTTTGTGAAGTCGTATTTTAAAGAGGAAACACGCTGCAGTATCACTGGTGTTTATTTTATCAAATCTGAACTTCTACCTTTTTAAAATGTTTCCAGATTTCTGCTATCGTCTCTGAGCTGAAGGCGATCAGACAGAACGGGGCAGATCAGAAAAGGTAAATTTTTTCCATTCAGCTATTTTCCAAATGGTTTTATTCTTTCAGCAAAAAACTCTACACATTAGCATCTTTCGAATAATGTGATCTCCCCACAAGGAAGCTGTTCTGGATCAATCGAATCGAGTGTCAGCAGATGGAGTTTCCCAGTTTTTATGAAATGTTGATGTTAAAGTGGGAAAAGACAACTTTTAGACCCCTCCCCCTCTTAACAAACTTGTCTTTTGCCACTTAAAAATGTCTATTTTCTCCATCTGCTGAGGAAGATGGTGTGATCTTCACACACACACACACACACACACACACACACACACACACCTCTGCGTGTATAAGCCTCCACATTACCGGTAACGTGTAATCTCTGGTGAGTGCAGCGTGATCGTGTCCCAGTGGACGAGCATGCTCAGAATCGTAGCGGTCCACCTGCGTCGGATGGGCCTGAGATACGCCGTCATCGACGGGACCGTCCCCCCCAAAAACCGCATGGACCTGGTGGAGGAGTTCAACACCAACGCTGGCGGGCCGCAGGTATTTTAATACCACAGGCTGTACGTTTTAAAACAGGCAGGAACAATTACATATTGACAAAGTTGATGTTTTCTGTCGATGTACACGTCGGAAATCTTCATTAACGTGTAAATATAATTCAGGATTTTCAATAATGAACGGTTAAAAAAAAGAATAAATGTTTTTTGTTTGTATACATGCTCAAAATATTGAAGAAATGCACCTTTTTTTTAAGCCCATTGTTGTGCCACGCAAATGTCAATACATAACGGAGGAAGTTCTGCACCGACTTAATTAAACATATTGTGAGTTATTCTCTGTTAATGTTCAAAATCTTTGGGCGGACTTGGAAGAGAATTTCTGGATTCAGTAGGTTATAATAAAAATCTATTTAATAAAAGTTGGCAATACAGTGCATAATCCTCAGCTGCAATGGCAGGCCACAGCCTTTCAACAGTTGCCTGTAAAAGCAGCCTGAAGAGAGTTAACTGTCTAAGAGAGCCTCGAACTGACCAGTACATTTGGTAATATAGTCCAATGAAAATGTGCATCGTCGCCTCTCATTGGCTCAGTTTTACAACATATATTCGGCTAAAGTTTCACATGGCTCGAATCAGCATTCGGATTGGTTGGTCGGTGCATCGCCTCTTCCAGGCTTACCGGCACTTTGAAGTCATCGCTCCACCCTCTCGTAAAGTTGAGCATGTCCACTCCTCATGAGGAGTTGTTTTATTGCCCTTTGTGTTGATCTTGGAGACTTCAGTGTCTTCATCCGCCTCTCCCTATCTCATGCCATGCATACCTGAACTAAGTCTAAGTAAGAAACTCAATGTGGCTGTCTTCTATGTCACGCATACTCCCTCCCATAAGGCTCGCTATTCCTTATTAATTATCCTTTTTAAGTATCGTAATTTATACATAGACATTCCGTATTTACAAGTGTAAGTCATATTATTTTATTACAACCTAACGTCTGTAAATATGTCGATTCATATTTCTGTTTTTCTGCCGAAGGTGATGCTGGTGTCTCTTTGTGCCGGAGGGGTCGGGCTCAATCTCATCGGTGGGAATCACCTCTTCCTCATCGACATGCACTGGTGAGACGCACGGTTTGCTTCCCTCCGTCTTCTGGCTGAACTATTCTGTTTTTCTAATTCTAATATTTTTCTAATAACCCTAACCCTAACGTACTTTTACCTCGTTGACGTTGCTCTTTATTTGACATTCAACTGAACTTCACTTTAAAAATGTTCTATAAATAAAAATGGTCAGCTGACCCTTTTTAGCTGCTTGTATAGTGCGTTCAGTTCAACTGAAACTTGAGCTGCGTCCAGTGTCTTTATTCTCAGAGAACCATTTAAGAGAAGATTATTGACATTTAATGACATTTTAAATGTAAATCTTTTTACAGTTTTTAACAGTTGTAATAAAAAAATATATTATTTCTATAATAATTAACACTGTTTTATTAGAAAAAACTCTCATAAAAATTCTATTATTTTCTGTACTTTTCTGCTTGGAAGGATTTTTTTATTTAATTTAAATCTTTTCACAGTCTGGAATATGTCAATGATGAGCAATAACACCGATTTTGATGCATTTTTTTTTGTGTGTGTAATAAAACAGGACAATAGCATGTATTTGCAAAAATGGCTCAATCTGGTGGAAAAATAGTAAAGCTATAATTCTGAAGCCAGGCTCCGGATTAAAAGCCTGATGTAACAGCATGCAGGATGTTATGCTGTGATGGCCCTGGGATCCAACAGTGTGGTTTTAAGTGGACACTTTTGTCCTTAATGGTCTGTTTTGGCTACACAGTTTATTTTGGGATGCAATAATACGGCCCAAATTATTATTTTTTTATATTAAAAAAGCAAAAGATTATCCCTAATGAGGCATAAGGGTTACATTTTGCATTATTAAATATGGTAAAATACATTCCTTTAAGAATTTTAAATAGTGCTCACACTCTCAAACATAAATAAATAAAAACATAAACACCATCTTGGACTTGTCGTCCAACACCACTAATGAAGTGAGGAAATCTTTTGACCTCTGACCCCTGAATCCTCTCACAGGAACCCAGCCTTGGAGGATCAGGCCTGTGACCGGATCTACAGAGTTGGACAGACTAAAGACGTCACTATCCACAGGTAACGAATCAGCAGGACGTCTGACACCTCAGGCAATAAAGAAATATACATTTAAAGTCTCCTAAAGCCGAGAGTGAAACAGCAAAACCACAGATTCATGGAAAAACACTTTCCTTAGTTTAGTCTGAGTGAAACAGTTTATAGACTGAATCTATGGTTGTTGCTCTATCCCCACTACAATAAAGCAATCAATTCCGTTTTATTTATACATGTATAAATACTAAAACCATAGCATAAAAACGCATAAGACGTTGCATAAATTCAGACTAAACAATAAGCAATAATAATAAAAAAACATTCAATTGGAAAAACAAAAAAAGAAAGCTAAGTTTCTGTTTAAAAAAAAATAAAAATAAAAAAAAATAAAGGACACTTGGAGTATACATCTTAAAATGTTTTTGTTCTGCTTGTTGGAGCAAAAAAAGAAGAACCAGGGGATCTGAGGGGTCCTTACTCGGCATGTAGTGCCTTTTTATAAACTAATAAGAAAAAAAATCAATATGAAAACAAACAGTGTAAAGATTTAAAAGATACGTGTAATATGTGCTCTCCTTTTTGGTCTTAAACAGAGAGGGAAATGGCCTCATTTTGAAGATGTTCTTCAAATGATAAAATGCTGTTTTTGTGATTTAAAGTTCAAATCAGAGTCAAAAATCGCTCCCAAATTTCTAGCGTCTTCGCCTGTGAGTGAGACCCAGTGGGTTAACACAGCCGTGTGTGTGTGTGTGTGTGTGTGTGTGTGTGTGTGTGTGTGTGTGTGTGTGTGTTCCAGGTTTGTGTGTGAAGGCACGGTGGAGGAGAAGATCTCCGCGCTGCAGGAGAGGAAGAAGGAGCTGGCCCAGAATGTGCTGTCGGGAACGGGGAGCACCGTCTCCAAGCTCTCCCTGGCCGACCTCAGGGTCATTTTTGGTGTCTGAGATGAGTTTTAAAGTTCAAGGTATAAGCCTGAAAAATAATCTCATAATACTAAGGTAATAAATGACCAAACTGGCTTATTTTCCACCATGTAGTGAAGGTTTCTTCCTCTCTTATCTTAATCCAGAGCTGTGTTTTTACCTGCATCACACCTGCTTTTCAATTGGTTATTTTACTTCATGTGCCTTTACATTTTATTTAAGTTTTTCCCTTTTACTTAAACTATTTGTCCCTTATTTCAGTGCTTTTTATCGTCTTATTAAATCACAAGGACACAGTTATTTTAGGTTCTGATAGCTGGCTCATTATTGGAGTGAAGCAAATATTTCCTCCTCTTTGTAATATCTATATTTTTGTCACCTTTCTTCTAAAGCTGTTTTCAAATATCTTTAAGTATTATATATTGTTTTTTGTTTTTGTTGAATAAATTCAGGTGATGAAGCTTGTGTGACTGCTCGTTGTATCAAGTCATTTGAATAGTAACTTGGTTGTAGTTTAATAATTCAAAATGTCAATATACTGTAATTTGCTCATGCATGTTTGGATTTGAGGGCTGAATCTGATCTTTTCACTGCAGCTAAACTTATGTCGCTCATGCTGTATGTTTTAAGATGTATATTGAAGATATTTTAATATGTGCATTCCCTGATATTTAAATATTAACCTGGTTATTTGAAATATATTTCTAACACTGAAGAGTGGTGATTTATAATTAATTTGCTCTGAAAATAATGTATTCAGAATACATGTCCACATTACCAGGTAAATTCAATTTCACCTGGCTATATGAGCACAACACTGCTCATTCTGTTATTTTTGTGAGTTTAATCTTAACATGTGAGAGATTATGATGCATATTATACTTTTTTAAATGAGAAATATGCACTAATGTTCTGTATCGGATGCATCCCTTTATTTCATGCTCTGAGGGTCCGCCTTGTGCAGTCCACCATGTTTTTAATGCTTAAAATCCAGAGGGGAGCTTCATGTCCATGTTGCCTTTATGGAACATCGGAACTTTGGATTCTAACGTCTGAAATAACGACATTACACGGATGTAGGACAATCCAAGCGTTGTCAAATCGCCATTTAAATAAATAAATTAATACACTTATGTTCCTATAATCCAAGTGATTTAAAGCGATACTTTAAAAACGTGTATAAAACACCTGTAAGACACAAGTGGTTTAAAAAAATATATATACCGGTGTTTATTGTCTATAAATTATTACCGATACGTATCGCAAAGCACTTTGTTTTCCGCTGAGGAGCTTCAACAGAAAAAACGTATGAAATCGCCGAACATCGCAATTGCGTCCGTGATTTAGAAATATAAAATATTTGCAAGCGGCACTTGAAGGCAACGCGGTGAGAGCGGGCGGTAGCTGGTCTTGAGCGCTCGCGAGCCCTCTGAGCCCCGCAGAGCTAACGGTTACCCGCCAGGTACGCGAGCTGCAACGCGGCCTTCACGAGCGCCCCGGAAAAACAAGAAACATAGCTTGATTTTTTGGGGTATTTTTTTAGCCATGGCGGCGGAGACTGACAAGGTGGAGCCGGCGGACAGCGAGCAGGACGAGGAGGAAGACGTGTACGAGGTGGAGAGGATCATCGACATGCGAGTGGAAGAGGTAACGCGCGAGCTAAGCTACCTAGCGAGCTAAGCTAAGCTAGCTCCGCTAAACATGGCCGGCGTCGGGTCGTTTCTACCCGACTCTCACGACGTGTAGCCCGGACTCCCTCCGCCGCGTTAACCGCCCTGTCCGCTACGCGCCACGGCCGCATTTAGATGCATTAAACTACACTCTCGTGTCTCGTCCCTATCCAGCGTTTGGTTGTTGTTGTGTTTGTTGTTATTGTTGTTGTTGTTTTAAGCACAACTTGTCCCATGATGTCCGTTCTTCAGGGGACAAGGACGGACGTCTTCCTGGCTTGACACCATTGTCATCTTTAGGTGCTTTTAATCAAGCTGGATCACAACTAAATGTGCATAAAACGTATTGCATGGGGATGTTTTCTGGAGGGTGAGGGGGTTTAAGTGTTACACCGTGTCTGCAAAGACAACAACAGACCGGCTGACCTGTGTTTTTTAGCAGATTAACGCCTCCCTGGATAATAATAACGTGTTGTATCTCACAGGGTCAAGTCACACGTTACTTATAATATTGCAGCTACATTTTGTACAAAAATAGAAGGTATCTAGAAACCTTTGAGTTTGTTACAAGATGCATTTAAATAATGTCTTATAGCTTTAGATATCCCACTTAGTCACTGATATTCCTGCTTTTCCAAAAGTATAAAAACAACAACTCACTAATAGTTAACCTAAACTCTTCAATTTCGTCATTTACACAAATTGTGTACATCAGTGTGATGGTTAGGTTTACAGTAACCCTGCCTTATTTATTCGATTAATACAAATATTTGTGGTTTCTTATTGAGAACCTCCAGATTATATTATTATTAATAATGGTCATAGGTTAAAGATGTCCCAGCTCTGTTGATTGTGGGTGATCTCACGGTTAATTACCTCTTTTGTACAGTTTGTTTACATTTTTTACAGCAGTGATTCTTCCTATTATTTCTTCTCATATTGAGTCACAAGACTCTGCGCCACATTTTCACACTTATATATTAACTGTCCCTCTTGTGTGTGATTATGAAGGCGGTGGGTTGGAGGTGTTTGACTTTGAAGCATTCTTCACGTTTACTGTGTTTTGTTAACGTCAATTTAAGTAATCCGAAGATGGAAAAAAAACAGTTGGGAGATGACGAAGGTGGCTTTATGCTGGAGAAACATTGTGTTCTGTAAGTATGTGCATTTCATCAGACGGAGATAAGCAAAGTGTTGATTGGGGAGCGACTTACCTCACAGAGAGGAAATGAGCTATCCAACTGAACACAACTGTATTGATCTTCCTGTCAAAAGTCAACCGGTTCCCAGCTTCCACAGCTGAACAGTAAACTGTTTTTAAGACGGGCCTCCCCGGTCGGGCAAGTAGGTCAGAAATCTACTTGACCGGGTCAATTTTCTTTTACTTGGTTCCCAAAAAAACCAACAAAGAGTAAATAGAATTATCCTGTTTTACTGGTTTTGCCCTCAAACTTGGAGAAAACTGTGCAATACATAGGTGGAGTTTCGCCCACATCCTCTCTTAACTCCACCCAACTGAACTCCTGTTTGCAGGATAATTAAAATGTTCTCTTGAACTTAAGCTCATAAACTTTGTTTTTACCCGCCACCATTTTTTTCATTCGAGTGCGAGATCGATTTAGATTATTTCTAGAGCATATTTTATAAAAAATCAATAAATGTTGACTATAGGTACGGTGGTAAAACAACAATACAATATATAAGAAAGGTCATTTGTAAGCGACTTCCATCATCAACTCAGAAAAAAAAAAATAGTGTTTAAGTTATTTTATTTACAGGTGTGTTTGATTTAGTTGCCCCAAATTGCATTTTACTTGCCCCGAGCAATCCGTAGTGTTGAGCCCCGTAAACACAAGCTCAGTGGCAATAAACCGATATCCAGCTGCAGATTCATCCTCGAAGCATAATTTGAAGAAAGAAGCGTCACTTAACGCATTCTTAAACAAAACACGTGTTCAACAAAATATTAATGTAAATACACGTAAATAATGAGCGTATTGTTTAAAGAATATTGTACAGGAGAAACTGGTTCCAATGTTTGTGATTGTTTAGTCAAATGAACTCGTGGCAGATTAAGAAAGTGGCTGCTTTGTATTGAGGCTCGAGGGACCGCTGTGAGGTCACGTGGTCAAGGAGCTAATACGACCCCTAGTGAGTCATTAACACGCTCAGACTACACGGAGTCTCCTTTAGAGGCTCCCGGGGTTTGTACCACCTGTGTCGGAAAGAAAGCTCAGCAACACGGAGGACGTGGGCCTGGCAGCTCTGCAGGAAGATGCAGCCATTAAAAAAAAAAAAGACTGTTTATACGTCGGTGCAGTGGTGCATGTGACATGTGAGCGCTGGCCCAGTGTGATTTATAAGAAAAGGGCTCCATAATAATCAGTGTCCATGCCTTCGTGCCAATCAGGATGCCGGGAAAGCAGAAAGTGCAACGGAGCAGAAATCTAGACGTGTGAAGTGTTGGGCAGCGACAGCCATCGTAAATGTTAAAATAGAATATGTAAAGTCAGACTTAAGAGGGATATAATCGTTATGACTGCACAAAATGTGCTGTGTCATAGAAAGATTGTGCGGTGCATATCTGTTGTCATTGTCCTGTTTTTAAGATAAGATAGGTGGAAGATGAGGGTTTCACTCTTGTCTTACAAGTGTTCGGCACTTTTAAAATGCAACACTCGTCATCTTTTCCATGAAACGTGGAACACATTGTTTCGCTTAATAACCTTGATTCTGGGTCATTTGATGTATGTACAAGCTTCTGTTTGCAGCTCTTCAACAAACTGTTTCACTGCGAAAATAATGTCTAGACTCAACAAAAAAAAGCATTTAAGAAATGTAAAATATGGATTTTGTCCTGTGGTCACCTCACAATAAACGCCATGCTGTTGTTTCAGCATTGGTTTGCTCTCTCGATTGCTCCTCTTAATCTTGTGAAGTCTACTTTTTAGGTTTTTTCTGCCCAAATGTACTCTCAACACTGTCTTGTACAATGTAGCATCTATTATGAAAACAACCAATGCATGAAGAAAAGATAGAAGATTAATTTAATCCAGTCTGTCGGCCATGTTTGCACACAGGCAGCCGTCATCAGAGTCTGTCGGCGGCAGATAAACTCTGACGGCTCCGAGCCACCGTGTCAGCGTCGTCGTGGAGGTAGCACTCGAGCTTCATGTCTCCTCTCTCCGTTTCCTCCAGGGCGAAGTGCTCTACAGAGTCCGATGGAAGAATTACTGCTCGGACGATGACACGTGGGAGCCAGAGGCCCATTTGGAGGACTGTTGCGAGGTCCTCTTGGCTTTTAAGAAGTCCATGGCTGAGATCAAGGCCAAGAAAGAGGCAGAGGCCAAGAAGAGCGTGGTAAGTCTTTGTGACAGTCGGGTATTCAGAGTGCTAATGATACTGTAATCACCAAAACAATAGTACTAGTGGTAGGTACAGCAGTTAAGGAGGAAAGGGTTGACTCTTGACTCATTGTGGCTTGTTGGCAACTTGTATTTTGGTTGGTTGGTTGGTTGTAAAACTCACAGTAGAGTTATCAAAATATTAATAACCTTGTGAGATATAGATTGTTTAACTCCCCATTGCCATGGTAGTAGTAGTAGTAGTCCATGATCAGAACTCATTCTGTAGATATCTGCAGTCTACCATATATTATCTGTCGGGCTGCACCCAATAGTTTGCAGCTTCATCTCGGCTTTTCTGCAACCAGTGAACAGGAAGTGACCATATTAGGTCTGAGGAGGAGTGACATGGCTCTACTAGAGACCTGTCAGTCACCTTGTAGCCCCGCCTTTATGCATACCCTGCTTTATGGTCTGTTTGACTCTAAATGGACCATAATTTACTAAATGAACATCATGCTGTATTGAAGAAGACTTGAAACTAGAGATTGAGACATAAACTTGTGTCACGGTGACGACATCCACTTCTTATATACAGTCTATGGTTTAGACCAGACACCTGTAGATTAATAAAATACTGTGACCACTTGTGTAGGAGCAAAACGGGGACCCATTCACAGAAAAAACAGCTTCATAGTGCTACTGTAGGTCTAAAACCAGAGAAACGATTAATAATATATCAAAACAATGTATAATATTAAAATGTGACATTGCTCGTCCTGTTCTCCTGTTAGAAACCGCCGCCTACAAAGAGCGACACGGCCGACGCCGACTCAGAGAGCGAGGAGGACAAAGACCGTCCAACCGAGTCACCCGTCAAGAAGAAGAAGAAGAAAAAGAGCCGGGAAGAAGAAGAAGAAGAGGAGCCGCCTCCGAAGGAGAAGGAGAAGAAGAAGAAGAAAGACAAACGGAAGGAGGTCAGGCCTCTACCGGCACCAGAGACAGACGAAGAAGAAGAAGAAGAGGAAGAGGAAGAGGATGAGGAGGAGGAGGAGGAGGCGGCGGAGGAGGAGGAGGAGGAGGAGGAGGAAGAGGAAGAAGAGGAAGAAGAGGAGAGAGCCCCGACTCCAACATCTCCTCCCAAGGAGAAAAAGAGCGATTCGAAGAAGCGTCAGGTTGACTCTGAAGACGAGGACGATGAGCCTGTTCCCTCCAAAAAATACAAGAAGGAAAAAGGGAAAGAGGGAGCAAAGCCTAGGAAAGAAAAGGGAGAGGAGGGGAGGAAAAGGAAAGGGAAGAAGGAAAGGAAGATGGAAACCTCTGAAGACGAGGCCGCTGTGCCTCTGGAGGACACCCTGAGCGACGTCCCGTCGGAGACCCAAATGGACGACTCGCCGTCGACTGAAACTGCGGCCGCAAAGTCGGCCGAAAAATCCGGCTTTGAGGACAAGTCCAAACAAAAGAAGGGGAAGTGCGAAGTGAAGCTGCAGGGCATCAAGGACCTCATCCAGGACAAAAAGGGCAAAAAGCCAGACGCCGCTCAGAAAGAAAGCAGCCTCCAAAAACTAAAGAACCTCACCTCTAAGGTGAAGGAGGACGCCGCCCCGCACTCGGACTCCAGCGACAGCTCCACGCTGCACAAGAAAGCCAAGAGCAAGGGGCAGGAGAGCAAGGGGCAGGAGAGCAAGGGGCAGGAGAGCAAGGGGCAGGAGAGCAAGGGGCAGGAGAGCAAGGGGCAGGAGAGCAAGGGGCAGGAGAGCAAAGGGCAGGAGAGCGCAGTGGTGGTGGCGGCGGCGGTGCCGCCGCCCAAAGTCCCGTCTTCCTCCACGTCCTCGACCTCCTCCACCTCATCCGTCACGGCAGCTGGCGGCACCAAGCTGAAGGAGGAGGAGGTGCCTAAAGAGGAGGCGCTGGGTCAGAGGGACGCCTCGGGCTCCACCAACCTGTTTGAGAAGTTCCTGTTGAACTGCGAGGCCAAGGACCGCGCCCCCCGACGGCAGCCGGCGCATCAGGCCGTCCCGGAGAAGATCAGCAGCAAACCCACGAAGGTACTTTAAGGGGCTGGTGGGGTTATCAAGCTTTGTTTAACATACTATAATATATGTTCTGTAACTGCAAAAAGGCCTAAATCTGCTGTTAAGAAAGATATATGGAGTAGGTCATTAATAATGTTTGTTTAAATGTGAAAACTTTCCATTTTTCTCATTTCAACATATTTAATTGGACTTTTTGTCAAATGGTAAACGTCTCATTTCCGTTCGTCACCATGAATGTTTGTCCTGTTTGATGGATTCTGCTGCTCAGCGGTTTATCTGGAAAAGTAAAAGGTTTGAACATTGTTTTGTTTTTTTCAACTTCAGGCATTAGGAAAGATTGAGAAGCTCTCCAAGACAACCAAAGAGTCTCCAGCTCAGAAAGCAGAGCCAGAGAAGACGGAGAAGACCAAGCAATCAGATGGTATGCATGACACACAGAAAAATCACATGACCCACCGGGGGCGTGGCCAGGTGTGATGTCACCTTTTGGGCTTTAGTCCCCGAGTGCATGGACGCCGGTTTACATGTGAAATGAGCTCATTAACCGAAACTAAAGACTGTATAATATAAATAGTTGTTCTACAGTTATTAGCTCTTTCATAATCTGTAAATATGTGAAATTATGTGGTACAATAAAAACCCAGTTCTAAACGGGAACCTGGTTTTAAATTAGTAAAAACATGGAGTATTGATGCGGCCCGGAGCTCTGTTAACGGTTCTTTAGAAGACCTCGTCTCAAACGTCTTCTCTCTGTCTCTTTTTGTGCTTTACTCTGACGCGCGCGCGCGCGCACACACACACACACACACACACACACACACACACACACACACACACACACACACACACACACGCACACACCGTCTCACTACAGCGTGAGACTCACATCGTGGCAGAGAGGAGACAAAGATGCAAAGGGACATTTGACTCCAGCAGATGCTGAGAACTCTGGTTGTCTCAAACTCAATAAAAGCCTGACAATGAAAGATAATCACTGAGATCATTGATGAGCTGAGAATGTAGTTTAAAGATTTTAGAACTTCTTGTGTTGCTGCTCAAGAAAGTTTGTTTACATACAAGAATACTAAAGAAATGTGGATTATTTTTCTTAATTTATTGTCTTTTTTTTATCACAAAATAACCAAAAAGAACCGATAAGCAGACTCTAAGTGTACTAGTATTGATAAAATCCCAACGATACCCGTCTCTAGTTCCAACCCCTTCTATCTATTTTATAACAACTGAATGCACCGTGTGTAAATCAAAGGACATTTAAAGGCATTCAGACATTTTCTATATCTAAATGCCGACTTGTCTGCTCCGTCCTTTTAGCCTCCAGACCCGGCCAGAGTTACGGCTTCAGCCTGGACAGTGAAGAGAGGGAAGCGGAGGAGTCTGCAGCCAAGCCGAAGCCCGGGGAGGATTCCCGGGAACGGAAGGAGAGGCCGGAGGAGGCGCAGCGGACCGGCTGGGAGAGGGAGAGGAAGACCTCGACCGAGGACAGGAGGAAGAGGAGGGAGGACAGTGAGCCCAGACTCTTCATGGCATGTGACGACAATCAGGACACCCAGGACCCACCAGGGGGCGCTGACAAATCTGGTATGTTTTACATTTACCTCTCGTCACAATTGAGATGTCAATTTGTTTATTTATTTATTTTTTTACCTCAGTTTTTAACGCAAACACTGACTGAGGTTTGAAACATAATGTGAATACGATTTTCAAGGTTTCAGCTTGCCAACTAATGAATAGTGCTGCTGATACTAATTGATGATCCATATTAACAGATACAGATCCCTTTGTTGTTTTGATTATAGCAGCTGGTCTACAAGTTGTTGTTTTTTTTCCACTGTCCCAAAAATAATTTTAATGCTCTGAAGTCTGTAAACCTTCAACAATTCTGAATGTTATGTTTTACTTTGTTATTGTGTTTTTTCTTCATAAAAAAACACAATTCAAATGCTAAGGAAATAAAATATATAATTTTTATAGTCTTTCTTAGTGTTAATGAAGTCTAATAATGAGCTTAGAGCGTGTTAGGAAGTTAAACAGCTCATAATTCATCTCTTATATCTATTTTATTTTCATGTGAAAACATCTGGATTTATTCTAGTTCATCACCAACACCACATTTTACTAGATTACATGTGAACACATCATGAGAACGTCATAATTTACCTTCAGCCAGTACTCATGTTCACTGAGCAGAGCCTGAACGCATCATCATGTAACTGAAAGGAACCTCTGCTGGTTCTCCATTAGCGGTGCTGCTAATGTTACTAGCTCTCCTCCTGTTGGTTCTCCGTTAGCGGTGCTGTTAACGTTACTAGCTCTCCTCCTGTTGGTTCTCCGTTAGCGGTGATGTTAACGTTACTAGCTCTCCTCCTGTTGGTTCTCTGTTAGCGGTGCTGCTAACGTTACTAGCTCTCCTCCTGTTGGTTCTCCGTTAGCGGTGCTGCTAACGTTACTAGCTCTCCTGTTGGTTCTCCGTTAGCGGTGCTGCTAACGTTACTAATTCTCCTCCTGCTGGTTCTCCGTTAGCGGTGCTGCTAACGTTACTAGCTCTCCTCCTGTTGGTTTAAACACTGATCAGTTGTTTACAATGTCACATGATCAGAGACATAAATAAACTTTATTTACTCTGTGATGGTTAACGTTAATATGTGTGCTGTACAGATAAGGGCCAAGCCACCTTGAGTCTGGGAATGGACCTCAACCTGGACTGGATGACTCTGGACGACTTCCAGAAACATCTGAACGGGGAGGATGAGATCCTGTCGGGTCCGCCGTTATCGCCCAGTGAGTATTTCTTCCATTCACATCTCAGACAGCTGACCACTGCTGTCGAGGAGCTTTCAAAGAGTTGATGGATGATTTCCTGACTCGTCCAGGATACTTAAAACGCCACGTGGTTGTTAATCAACGCATTGTTTCATGTTCTTTATTATCGTTGGTAATGAAAATCAAATCAAAAGCTTTTTGAATATGTAATATAAAGTAATAGTAGAATTAAAAATCACCAAATTAAAAGCAAAACGAGAATATCAGACATAAAATATTTTTAATATAAAATAAAGTACAAATTTGTGATGGACAGTATTACAATTGAATGCATAAATTTAAATGCATAATGAGAAGTAATAACCAGTAAGTTAATTATAAAGAGAAAGTGCCATGTGATGAGTTCAAAAGTCACATTGGTCGTATTTTAAATTAATTGGTCGGTTTTCTAAACATTGTCTCACTGTTCTTTACTTTCTTTAACTTTATCTCCTCCTATCTAAAGTCGCAATGAAACAGTAGTTTCACCATCTTTAACTTTCATAAAGTGGCGTATTTTATGTGGTTATTAGGCAGATTTAAGTCAAACTGTGGGCATGACTTGGCAAATGGAACTATGGAGGGCGGTTGGCCTCCACCCACACCTTCCTCGCCTACGTCGTTAAAGCAGGAGGAGGAAGACTCTGGGTTTTGGACAAAACAAAAACATTTTTTACAGGATCTGGTTACTTCAAATGGTTTATTTGGGGTTTTAAATGAGACACGTAGAATAAAATGTTGATGAAATATCGCAATTTTAGGCTTGTTTAAAGAAAACATGCTTTTCCATCCCGCAGGCGGGTTTTGGGGTTGAGAGGGTTCAGTCACTTGGACACCCGAGACTGCAACAGCTCTGCCTGCCATTGGAGAAAACTATTAGATAGGAGCTGTGGGTGTAGCCAAATCTAACAAGAAGAATTGTCTTATGAATAGGTTTGATTGTGAGATCTACAATGCAAACTTTCTTTAAACTTCACTCAACCTTTGCCCCTTTTTCAGGTGAGTTGCGGGATGCTGTGAAAAGTGGAGATTATATGGCTGTAAAGTTGGCGCTTAATTCCAAAGAGGACTACAATCTGGACCAAGAGGTATGTTCTAGCGCCTTCAAATGTTTTGTTTTAGTAAATTATTTTAACTGCCAACTAGCTTGTGCCTCATTTTGTTTAGTTTTATATTTATATTTAGCTTGAGGCTTCTTGAGTCTTCAATTCCAAGCAAAAGCTTTTTTTTTTTTTTTAAATGTTACAGCTTGCACCTTGGTTGCCCCCAGTGTGTGTGTGTGTGCGTGTGCGTCTGTGTGTGTGTGTAAGTGTTTGTTCAGTTCAGTATGAAAAAAACGTGAATTTTGTGTCTGTGACATAAAGTTAAATACCTTTTTTATAAAATACTAAACAAGGTCCTTTCCGTTACAAATTCATGAACTTACATGGCGTTAAAATTACACTTCATGCTGCTGAAGGAGAAGCAACATGGTCGGAAAGAATTGAGAATTATTTGTCATAACAACGGTTGTCCAGTCGCCACACAAAACATATTTTAGCTGTTTTAAACACATTTTAACGAGGTATTTATTATGACACTTAGCAGGTGCTTCTAGAATTTCATCTGTTTGTGAGTCGACTTGGATCAAATTTGAAACTTCTGGAACCTCTTTGGAATTACTCAATAGTATGAGCAGTAATGGAAAATACTAAACAGTAAACATGCCTGACTAAAGCTGCGTGATGCGGCAGAGATGACTTAATCCATGCAGCGCTTGAAAAAAAACTGCACCAAGGAGAATGTGTCTCTTCAAGATCTACATCCACAGACTTTACCGTTTCATGTCTATTAATAATTCGACGCCTCAAGATGTTTTTCAACTCCAAAGCGACTCCGCTTCTGCAACATATCCAGGTAAGAGTGTGTTCTACAATGCTTTAATTTTTTTTGGGAAACAAAATATGTTCTATGTTAAAGGGATAACTGAAATGTTTTGAAGTGTGGTTGTATGAAGTACTTATCCTTAGGTCAGTGTATACCTACAGTAGATGGCAGCAAAAAATATAAAACATATTAATTTAAGTTCATGGCATATTTAGGGAACCGAAGCTCTCTGAAGCTCTCTTTATAGCCACAAGACTCCTTTAACAAAAGCAGTCATTTTACCTCTCAGAACACAGGAGTTGCTGATCTACTGCTGCCTCCATCGGTTAGTTAATTAGTTTTATTGTGTGACTTTGGTGAATCTGAACTAACCTTTTTAAAATACCAAAGTCACACAGTAACGCAAACTAACTAACCGATTGAGGCAGCAGAAGACCAGCAACTCCTGTGGTTTCTGAGGTGAAATTACTGTTTTTGTCAATGGAGTCCGTTGGTCGATAACCGCTTCAGTTCCGAACTTTCTGACGGCAAGGTAAAGACGTGAAAATATTCTAAATATAGCGTACATTTAAACTGATATTGATTCTTTTAGGTGTCTAAAATACATCCACAGCAGGACATTACTTTGCTCCCATGCTGGTTCTCCTGTCTGTTTCTACAAACTCCATCTACTGTAGTAAAACTATGGAAAAGAACCTCATACAACCACACTACTAAACATCACCACTATCCCTTTAAGCAATGTTGTGATAGTGTAAATATTTTTTATGTAGTCATTTAGTGTGATTACAACTTTTATTTTATGAAACAGGAAAACCTGTGTGGTAATGTGTGGGTATTAAAGTCAAATTATATTGTATTATATTATATTATGTATTGAGTTCAAGGGCCATATAGCTTACTTTCAACCTGAACCATATTATTCTAGCGTGGGCAGAATGTATAAAAAGCTAAAATCTCCACTGACATAAAATAACGTCTTGCTGTTAGTAGCTAATTTGTAATTGTACATTGCTGACTTTGACCCAAAATTATTAATTCAATGTTATATGTTCATGATAATCTGTGCACATTAGAGACTGGTGTCATCTTTCCTTGCAGAGAACACGCCAATGGAAGAAGACACCGAACACATGAAGTAATGGGACAAGATGAACCCTTTGAAGCAGGTACATAACTGTATATGCTTTTAGAACATGTATCATGATCATAGCACAACATGTGCATGCACCAGTAAATATCATGTAGTCAGGATCTTTTATTTCTTTTATCTTAGCATCAAACATTTTCAAAATAATATTACTTAATGTTTTTATGTGAAAAACACTAGTAAGAGTTCCCATGTTTTACATTTGTCCCGAGATTCATAGAACGCCGCTAAGCTAAGCCAAAACTTTCTGTTTATGAAATCAAAAGTAAAATAATTATCTGTTTTGATTGCAAGCCATGAATGTAGGTCTAGTGCATATTCTGTTCTTTCCATGTAGCATTTCATCCAACACCCCATGACTACATATACTTGGTTAGACATTTACGATGTCAAATCGCTGCTTGATCCAATAAAGCCATTAACTGTTCTCGAATGGGTCACATGTGGTTTTTGTACCGAGACTTCAGAGGTGTCAGGGGTTGTTTTGATACCGATGTTGGGCTAAATAGTGACGTGTGGCCATCACATTGACCTGTGTTTGAATGAGCCTGGGTATTGGTGGGGCATTGCCAAGGTGCTGATGCGTTAAACAGCTATTTAAAAATGTGCAACGAATTTTTTAAATGCAGTACCAAAACAAAAAGTCACCTGACTTAACCAAAATTCAAACCAAAATTTAGCTTTGTTTTGTTTTCCCCCCCCCCCACATTTATTTCCTAACAGATCTTTGTTTTAAGTACACTCAGTCAAATTATTCATGGGGTCTGATTTGGCAATGAGTCTTACATATGCTTGTTCTTTTACAGGCTTGTACTATTGGTGAGACGAGGTCATTTGAAGGAGAGAGGAGCTTGATTGAAGAGAGAAGTTCGAGTGATGCTCTTAGGTTGACTTCTGACCTTGACAGTGCCAGAAATGACGAGGGTACTCCAAGAGTAAAAGAGAATGTCCCACAAGATTTGGATGGCAAAAAAATGCCAAGCTGCCCTGCAAGTATAAACACTGAGCAAGTGACAGTGAGGGAACATGAAAAGATCCCAAAAGTTGGAAAGGATATAACTAAATCCCAAAACACTGCTTGTGATTCAGCTACCGAGCAAGAAATGGAAGACCAGAAGCGAGCACAGGAAGACGAGATGTCAGACAACACAAATCGTGGTTTATCAAGTAAAATGAGTTTGAACTTTGGTCGTTCGAATCTCACCAGAAATGCAGGAAGGATGCTGACAAGGACCAATGGCAAAACGCAGCATGACTCAAGTGATGAGGCGGAGGATGAGGAGGAAGGTCAGTCAGATGGTACAGATCAAGTTCTGTCTGAGTCGGGCATTAAGGAGATTCCTGAAACACAATTGCGGCGCCGCAGGAAAACTGTGGAGAGGAAACAACCAACGCGATCCAGTTTAAGGACCTGTAAGAAAATGCTTGAAACGAGACCCGACAAAGCGAACGATGGGAAAAAAGATACCTGTAAAAAGCACTTCTGTTTATATTGCAAGATGGCTTTTACCCAAATTGCCAAGCACTTGGAAAGGAAACATGCAGAGGAAATTGATGTTGCCCATGCAATACACTTCCCCAAAGGTTCCAAAGTCAGACAGACTTTGCTTGACCAAATTCGCAATAAAGGGGATTATGAACATAATTGCCAAGTTCTCAAAAGTGGCGAGGGGGAAATTGTGACCAAGAAACAGGTTAAGAATTCCAGCATATCTGTTCGTGACTTCCTGCCTTGCCAGCACTGCTTTGCTTTTTATCGTAAAACTGATTTATGGAGACATGAGAGGTCATGTAAGGCCAGAAAAGGAGATCAGAAAGCTTCCGAAACGACAAAAAGAGTCCACAGTGCTGCCTCCCGGCTGCTTCCAATGTCAGAGTTCTTAACTGGAGGCTGCGAGGAAATCATCCACATCATGCATCAAGATGACATCTCGCGGCACATCAGAAATGACCCACTTATTTGTAAATATGGCAATGCGTTGTCTGCTAAGTATTACCATGACAAGTCTCAGTTTGCTTATATCGCACAAAAGATGAGGGAACTGGGTAGATTTGTGGTCGCTGTAAATGAGCTAGACAAGAGCGTGAAATACCTGCATGAAGTATGTCTACCATCCAGGTTTCATTTAGCCGTTGAAGGGGCCAAAAAAGCTAGTGGCTTTGACCCCAGTTCCAGTAAGTTTAAAACCGTTTCCCTTGTCACAAAGATCGGCTACTCTTTGAAGCGAGCTGCGGAAATAGCTTTCGGGGAAAGTCGCATGACAGAGGACAGTGAAACTGAGAGTGACGTGAAAAAGTTCATACAACTTCTCGACACAAAATGGACCCAGTGTTTTTCTCGCAAAGCTCTCGCATTATCGCTAAAGCAAGAGGTCAAGAAAGTGGAAGTAGACAAATCAACCGTGACAGAAGATTTGATAAAGCTCCACAGGTTTATCACGGGGGAAGAAGAAGAAGCCAGGAAGGAGTTGAAAGAAAGTCCTAATTTGTCAACATGGAAAAAGCTCAGCGAGGCCACTCTGGCAGATGTGTGTCTGTTTAACAGAGGACGGGTAGGAAATATTGGTAGAATGCTCTTGAACACTTACATTAGCAAGAAGAGTAGGGGAACGTTTGTGCCCTCAGCAGATCAAGTAAGGAAAAGCACAAAATTGGAGCTGGACCTTGGTAGCAGTTTCACCAGGTTAGAACTAGAGGGTCAGTATGGGAGGAACATGCTGGTCCTGCTAACAGAAAGGATGGTTTTGTCAATCGACTTGCTCATTGAAAATCGAGAACAGGCGGGTGTGTCAAATTCTAACCCCTACCTGTTTGCACGGACTGAAGGTCCATCCTTCATCAGGGGATTAGATTGTTTCCGAAGGTGTGCAATGGAATGTGGAGTTAGAAACCCAGACGCACTTCTGTCCTCGTCATTAAGAGAGCAAATTGCCAGCTGCTGGCAGCTAATGAGCCTCAGTGAAGTCGAAGTGGATCAAGTGGCCAAGCTGTTGGGAAGGAGCAGCCAGGAGTGTTGCATTCTCTTAAAGAATGCGTTGGAGCTGGAGGAAGTGAGCAAACAACTTCTCAAGATGGATCGAACACTGCCATCAAGTCCACCGAGTACTGCAAAAGATGGTGAGTACCTTTTTGGGTCCTTTTGCATTACATGTAATGTGTTCCTTGATTCTCAAAGGATAGTCAACGTTTGACAAAACGATCTCAACTCTAGTGCTGTGTCTCAATTCGGATACTCCCATTCACTTTCTATGTAGTACACTTTGTTCATAATGTGCTTACTTGTGTAGTGCCTGTATTTCACCAGGGTCGCGTTGTTTCAATTCGAACACGGCTGTTGTGCACTTACTGGGTTAGCTGATCGCAATGTTTGACCTTTTCTTGTTAATCGGAAGAACCATCTGAGAATCCGTCATTGTGAAGTGTTTGCAAACTTCCAAAAAATACTTTGCAGGTGATTTAATGAACGATCTGTCAAGCGAACTCTTCGAGAAAAGCCTTCACTGCCGTTATAGAAATACTATCCAGTTCTGATATAACTGATGCTAGCAACTTGCAACATCTAAGCTAACCTCTTTAGGAGCCGGCATTGTTGTTTAGAATGTGTCATTGCCGTTCCCCCGACCCCAGGTGGTGGGGCCGTGTTGTTGTGGAAGCGCCACACCCAATCTCCAGTTTCCCCAAAGGTTGAAACAGTTAGCGCTCTCAGCGCTGTTGCTGTTGTTGGCACCGTTAGCTGCTAGCTGTTGGCTCAGACAGGTAATCTCGGCTGTACGGGTTGTAGCTGCTGCGATAGTGGGCCAATCACAGGTTGCATTAAATTAAAGAATGCTTGCTGTGATTAACTGGGAGCAAAACCAAAGAAATAGCTTTTTTTATTTTAGATCTAGGCACATAAAGGATCAATTATAGTTAATGTTTGTCTGGAGAAGTGTCGATACTATTTGGTACTGTGTTATTTCGGTCAATACCGTAAAGATATAGAGTACCAATACCGAGTCCTAGTTATGAGTACACCATCCGCGTCGACTCGTTGTGCACTGCAGTTTGTCATACTTGTCGGTGTGAACACACTTTTGCACTCAAAATAATACAGAAGAACACAAGTTCAGACACGACATAAGTTCACCCACTTGCTTGTTTCGCAACTTATCAACAGATTAAGTTTTCTCAGGTGTCATGGATCAGTAGATGTTCAGAATTTGTCTGATCCCTTTCAGGACTCGACACTTCATTCTTGACCTTTTTGAAACAAGTTCATAAAACAGGCTTCACTCTGTTGTTTGTTCTGGAGCGTTTGACAATGTCAAACCGTCTTGGAAACAGAAGCAGATGAAACAAAAGCTCCAAGATCAGGAATGAACTGTCACTGCCTAGAGTTGACATCGTTTTATCATTTTAAGAGACTGCTCTTACATAATCATGATTCTCTACGCTCTTATCTTTTTTTAGGAACTGTTCAGAAGCCTGCTTTAAAGAGAAGACCTTGGAATGAGAGGGAGCAGGCTGCAGTGAAGCGTTACTTGAGTGAATTTATCACAGGTATGAAGGTTCCAGGCAAAAAGGAGTGCAATGCTTGCATAGCTGCTGAACCAGATCTTGGTGGAAGATCTTGGACAGATGTCAAAAACTACGTACACAACACACTACAAACAATGCGGAGGAGAAGTACCCAGCATCAGTCTGAGGGGGATGTAAACGAGAGTCCAAAGAGTCCGAAAGCCGGAGTCCAAACCATGGAGAAAGATTTGGAAGACTCATCGGTTGTCTGCAGTTTAACAACTGTGAATCCAGATCACCTGAGAGAAAGTCCAAATTGTTGTATGACATTGGCTCCAACCAACTACGTCCAAGAGTTGACTTCAACATATGCAACCTTGTGTTCTACTAGTGCAAACATGATCCATGGGAGTCAACCGTTGATTTCTACTTTTACGCCATTGAATGCTACTGACACTCAAGTGGTTCCTACATTTACGCCACACAACACTACAAATGCACTAATGTCTCCTTCATACACATCAGACAACAACATGATCATGCCATTGTCTTCTTATTCACAGAATGCCACAAGTATGCCACCATCTTCTGTGTATGCACCGCAGGACACTATGGGTACACCCTTGATTCCTAATTTTACCACCTTTACTGCGCCAAGCACCTCAATGGTTCCTACTTTTACAACGTTGAGTACAAGCGCCCCAATTATCCCTCCATTCTCAGCACTTACCGACAGGAGTAGGCCAATCGTTTCTTCATTCACACCCCTGAACCATTCGAGTGCACCGGTTTACCCAACAGGCCTGCCACCTACAACCGCACAGGTTGTTCCAACAATCCATAGACCCAGTGTTCCCGACAGAACACCACTTGCACAGGAAAGTATGTCCGCGGCGGGAAAACGAGTCGGTCCAGCCGTCAAGCCTCAAAAGAGAAACAAGCGGTTGTGGAGTAAGGAGGAACAGGCTGCCGTGAGGCGTCAGCTCGGAGACTTCTGTAAACTGGTCAAAGTGCCGGGTAAAAAGGATTGTGATGCATGTTTAGCTGCCGAACCTGCCCTGAACACCAGAACGTGGAGGGAAGTCAAATATTTTGTACATAACACGATTCAGTCAATGAAAAGAAGAGGGCATGTTGTCGCCTCCAAACAAAGTGAAATACAGGAACCAGAGACTCATAATAATCCAAGCACGGAGTGGGATGGTCCTGTCTATCTGTCCCTGTAAATATTTGGAATGGACTTCCAAAAAAAACAATAAGTGATCAGTGAGATGTTAAGAGGTATGCCAGGACTTTAATCTCACATTATATGGGGTTTTAATTGTCCGCAGATGTGAATTGTTGTGAAATGTACTGTCAGTGAACCTTGGTCTCAGTAGCCAAATGGATCGTGACAACAATTACAAACTGCCCTGCCATTCTTTTAAAAAACGTTTCCTGAAGTATTCAGAATCATGTCCACCAGACCAAGCTTCTGGTGTACTGTTGCATGAATAAACACTCAAATGTGTGGAACTGAGGACGTTTGTACTGTAGCTTTTGCTCAGAAAAAAAGGCTGATATTAATGTTTTTATATGGTTAGATTGCATATAAACGTATGCGACACACTTAAAATATGTAATATGTTTGTCGATTCATCGCGGATTATCTCTAGAAAGTGCTCTAATTTAGACGTGCAATCATTTAGTCAATGTGAATCTCCTTTTTGCCAGGATTTGCGACCTGTCACCAGTCATCGGCTGTGGCAAGTAGCCGCTGTGGCGCCCAAACACGCTTTCACAATATTTGTGAAAATGGTGAAAGCAATAGCTGAAATTGTTTGGGTGACCGGGACATTTCCCACAATGCACTGAGCAAAGGTAGCCTCGGTGGCCGTACATTTCCAGAGGGATTTTTACTCGTCTCTTCTTCAAACATCCATCTTTCTGCTTGAACTGTTTTCAGTAGCGTTTTTATGAATTTTGAAAAAAGAAACCTACCAGCAAATCTTTGCATCCAGTCCCTCCAACATGATAGATGTGCGTAGACTTGAT
Organism: Ophiodon elongatus; assembly: GCA_016806645.1. NCBI lineage: Eukaryota > Metazoa > Chordata > Actinopteri > Perciformes > Hexagrammidae > Ophiodon > Ophiodon elongatus. Next base: position 44,372 of record JACSYO010001595.1, on the reverse strand, counting down.
TCCCAAAATGCCCGGCCCAAGTGTACTGTATTCTTGCTTTAGCCAGTAGCCTTTATTGTAGAAGGCCCCTGATAGCCTGCAGCAGTAACGGCATACCTTCCTTGCTGATGTTAGATACTTAGGAACTCTCTGTGTATACCTCTCACTTCAATATGAAAAACATATTTTTATTTCGAGAATCCTGTTGAGAAATGTTGGTTATCTTCACTTATGTATTTTTTTTTTTGTCCATTAACAAGCTGCCAAACAGTTTGGTTGTATTTTTGTATCACTACACAGCACCTGTGTAGAACATTTTAGTACTTTTATCGTTTTCGATATACTCTAATTTGAGGTTAATACACTACATTGGTCCCATTTGTATTACTTTTGTTTTAAACTTTTATAATCTGGATGTTTGTGACATTAACATCCAGTTTTTGCCAAGATCCGATTGCCTTATGTTGATTATATGCTTGATGATATTTTTTTCCTGATCATGTTCATCGCCTCTAACTCCCACTCAGCCCTTTGCATTTTTAGATATAAAGGCAAGGTACAGTGTGTTGAAATCTTGAGGGTTTTAGACATTAGAATAATTCTTCAAAAAATCTAGGGATGCACGATTTTAGATCTTCGCTGATATTTTCCAACTCATTTTTGCCGATTGATGATATATGCAAATTCTTTCCCCACCTAATTGCAGAGAACATCATATCTCTCCTGCAGTGGAATTACCGTATTAACATGTCGACTGTTATCTTGATGGCCCACTGGCAGATGAAGATTTTAAATAAACGCTTTTTAACATGTACACATTCAATAGACAAAATAAGAAAACTACTTCACCTTAGGTGACCTTACATGTAAAACATGCTGTATTTATTTTTATGTATCATGTTCAAACATAGGCTTGAATGACACTGTCCCTGAGACAATCCTTAAAAAGAGGCACAACCGGGGCAAATTTGATCGATTTCCCCAAGTTGTAAAACGATGTACCTGCACACCGCCGACATAGTTGTTTCTGCATCCGCTTCATCAATAGTTTGCATCACATGCGCAAATCATATCGGAGGAAATATTAATTTCTGGCCGATGCCGATGTTTCATTTTAAAGCCTTTTATATGCCGATGATGTGCCGATATCATCATGCGTCCCCAGATGATGCCTCGTCATCACCTTTAACTGAAAATGCTGTTCAGTTATTGCAAAAAACATTTGCACATTTCATTTAAATGAAACTTTTGTTTGTTTCTGTAACATACAAAACTTGTTGGAGGTTTTATTTTTAAACAGGATATTGAACACGGGTGAATTTTACCAACAGCAGACTGCTGGATTGTCACATTTCAGTTTCAAAACGTGGTCACAGCTGTGTTCGTTTTTACACTGAATATTCAATAAGCTGTTCAAATCTGTTGTCTGGACGAGTCAGTCGGCTCCTTTATATGTCTTGGTTTTTATGATTGAAAGTTCCAGATAGCACTACTTCTGTTAAAATATTTTTTTGTTGTCCTCCGTAGCAGCTGTAGTGAATCTGTTTAGAGTAACCAGTGTTCACCTTTCCAAACCAAAGCCATTAGGGTCATACATGCATAAGCCCGGGTCAGATAACCACGTTAACTCACACGATGTCAAACGGGTTTCTTTTCGTCCTGTGTCGTTGCTCCCTTGTGAATGGGGTTTATCTGTGTTCCAGTATACAGTTGTGTTTTAATTCATCTGTTTCACGTCTGCAGAAGGTTTACGGTCGTTCAAAACACTACAATTGCTGTTTTGGTGTTGCAAAGCAACATTTCTTTCCCCCTGTACAGTACATCACTTTCTTTCATTGCTATTGTATAAGCACACAGTGCGTGTTACTCTTCATCCTGTTGTAATTATGTCGCCTTCAGTTGATGCTTCTTAAGTATCTCCTCAAGTATTGTAAGGCTATTATAACTTCAGCTTGTACAATAAAATGCTTCTTGGCTTAAAGAGTTTGTTGTTATGAAAAAGACTGTATTTATTTTACAGGGTTCGTAAAGTTTTTGCCTTTTTTTTATCTGATTTTCTAGACTTGTTGTTTTACAAAGTGCCAAAGGAGACTATTGCAGTATCGATCTTTAAACGAGACTGGAGAGTCTCCATTCATGCTCGCGGCTCTGTTCGGCTGTACGAATAACAAGGTGCCACCTTGGGCTCCTTAAATTTGGCAACTCAATTGCCCAATCGAACCCTGTCTTGTTTACCTTTCTGCCTTTATCACTATTCATATAACCAATGTGTTTGTGATTAAATGATGTAACTGTTAACTAGAGCACAAAGATTCTTATAGAATTGGAACGAATTTTGCTCTAAAAGTGCAAAAAATATATAAAGAATGCTTAATGCACACTGACTCAAAAACAACAGCTGGACTTTTAAAGAATTTAAAGTAAATTGAGGGGTCAGGGATGGGAAAAAAACAAGCTGATTTGAAATGAACACAATGTCCTCAGTTACAATTCAAACCGTGAATATGTTTAGAATATAATCAGCATCGCTGTGACAAGAAGCTGGTTTCCTCACCCTCCGTATGTACAGCTGAGTAAGATGGCTGACCGGGGCTCATTTATTGCAGTTTTTCACAACAAAATGCAGTTTGTTGTTTTTTGCGACAGGAAAAACACAAACAACTATATTATATGTCGAGGAGGAATTGGTTCTGCAGCTGATAGTTCTGTGTGTGTTGTCTTTTAATATCCTTTGGGCTTTTCACAGGCACCTCTTGTCACCAATATCACAGACGCTCGACAGAAGTACACATCAAAAGTACACATTTCAACAATCAACGAGACAACTTTTCAAAAGTATTTACAAAATATAAGAAAATCATGAACATACAAAATATACGAAGACCCCCCCCCCCCCCCAAATAAAAAACTCATAACTGAAAGCGCTGTCCAAAAAAACTAATTTACAATTGAAGACAAAGAACGTCTTCCAATGTGTCTCAAACTGTTCTTGAACGATGTCTCCAATGATGTTCAGGATGGTTTTAATCACCCACTGTTGACACAGACTGTAAATAAGAAGTGAACGTAGTCATGGTGACGTCGCCCGTTGGTTTGTGGACTGATCTTTTGAAGCCTTGAGTTCAGTGATTTCACCCTAAAGCATCCCCTGCTTTATGGTCTGTTTGACTCTAAATGGACAATAATTTACTAAATGAACATCATGCTGTATTGAAGAAGACTTGAAACTAGAGATTGAGACATAAACTCATGTTTACAATGTTTACTGAGGGAATAAATCAAGAGAGAAGTAGAGTCATTTTCTATAGACTTCTATACAACCAGAGGAGTCGCCCCCTGGTGGTCAGGAGAGAGAATGCAGCTTTAACACATGGAGCTTTGACTTCTATACAACCAGAGGTGTCGCCCCCTGGTGGTCAGCCGGAGGTTGCTGCCCTGAGCTTCGTTTGCCTTCAGCAAATCAGCCAGTGAGAAGCTGCACATCTTTCCCCACTGCGTCTGTGACATCGTAGCGCTGCGTGTGTCTCTCTGTCTGTCCGCAGGACGTCAGCGGTATGTCCCTGAGCATGCTGGCAGCGGCGGGGGGGCAGGACGACATCCTCAGGTTGCTGATAAAGAAGGGCGTGAGGATGAACGGACGGCAGAAGAACGGCACCACGGCGCTGATGCACGCCGCCGAAAAGGTAACGCAGCGTTTTACCGTGACGTCGTGTTCTGCTCTGTCTTCCTTTACGCAGTCATCACTTTAGTGTGTTTTCTTACCCCCTTTTTTTCCTATTATTATTATTATTATTATTATTATTATATACAGAATTTCTTGACGACCGTTGCCATTCTGCTGGAGGCGGGCTCCTACGTCAACGCTCAGACGCTAAGTGGGGAGACGGCGCTGATGAGGGTAACGCTGCATTTCACACGCAAACCCTCAAACCAACCCAAGTTGGACCATTTAGACCAGACATCTCCAGGCAGAAGTCTCCTGTAACTCGAGGCCTGGTCCTCCGACTGCAGTTTAATACACAGAACTGTTAATCACACCGATGCGTTTTCAATTACAGCTCAATAGAGGTGGGAACATACCCTCTGATCACAGTTTTGGAGCATTTTTCGCATTTTTCTCTCCGTGGCCTTGATTTTCACTGCAGTATAAAAGTCCAGAACCTCTATGGAAACAACACAATCGTGACTAGAAGTAGAGAGGACTCAAAAATGTCTTTTGTGCAGAATAACACCGTTAGAATGACAGAAATCATAAAAAAGATTTAAAAAAAATCGTAATTGGAATTTCTTTGATGATTTATTTTGCAGAAATTGGCTACAATGAAATCTATATATCTAACATTTCTCTCAAGTTGCCACAAGTATTACCAATGTTGGAAAACAATAAATATAT
>JACSYO010001595.1:30000-37500 GCA_016806645.1 Ophiodon elongatus | reverse complement strand
CTCTGTTTTACCGCGTTTCACACGCTTACTCAACGCCGCTAAATCGGCTGCAGCGTTTGTTGGTTTTTACCCAAAGTTCCTGTGAACTAACGTTGTGATTGGTTCGATAGGATCCAAATTGTATAAAGAGGCGAAGTCCCTCCCCTTCCAGCGTCCCCCATGGGACCTTGTTTATTGTCAATTTAAAAAGTTCATTTTGGAAATTAAGAAAGTGTCAGTTTGGTTCCGCTAGTGTAAATTACCATTCAGTCGTAATAACTGTTATTGTATTGTGGACCCTTTAACAGCTGATTCATTTATCTGATTCTTTCTTTCTTTAGGTCAAGCTCCTCATCTGTGCGTACAGAGTCCAGCTGCAGTGATCCGGTCAAAGGTCACGCAGAGCCTGGTCTCACACACACACACACACACACACACACACACACACACACAGTGAAAATGCTCTGCCAAGCAGCTCGTCGTCCTCTGAGAGGAGGAGGAGCCTGTTGGATCCTCGTCATCCTGATGAATCCCGTCCGGCTCGGCACCGTCGGCCCACAAACTGTTTGCAGCGTGAATCTTGAGGATTTTTGGAGACGACGCCCCCCCGCCCCCCCCCCGCCGAGTCGTGCCTTTATTCCCCCCGCCTCCTTCGTTCAGCGCGGAAATGATCGACGCTTGTGTCATTTGTAAATCCAGCTTGTGTGTAGATTAACATAAAGGGGATTCTTTTTCTATTTTTAGCTTCTTCTTTTCTTTTTTTTTTTCTTGGATCAAGTTGATGCTTTTCATACTCGTGTTGTTTCTTTATGAACGCGCTCCTTCACGATGGACTCGTTTCAGTGAGTTGACGTGTGTCGGTGGTGGAGACAGAACCTGGGATCTGAAGCCCTGATGACGACAGAATCTGGAGGGTTTTTTTGTGTACATTTACTCCCAAAACCAGGTTTTCATTACTCTCCGGTCTAAATATCATTGCATCTTTTTCTTGTCACAATATCGGAGACATGTTGAGGAAAACGAGGTTCAAACTCCACGACGACGTCATGTTGAGTGTTTTTTAATGAATGAAGAGAAGGTTTTTTTTGCCTCCCCAATGCACAGAGTTGCTGTTTATATTTTCTGGTCTGTAAATATTCACATACTATATATAAATATATACATATATACAGCTGTAACGCGTCATCTGATGATCTGTTGTTGGAGTGGGTTAACTTATTTGGTGTGTACAGGGAGAATGTCTGAAGGGCTAACTGGAGATCGACGTGAGAAACAGTTTGTTAGAACCTTTATGAACTTGTTGCCTTAATATTCACCCGGTTTTTACTTTTTCTTGGTGGAGGATCAATAAACCCAGTCGTACAATAATAATGCTTTTAATTCAACAGTTTGCTCCCCTGTTTTGTCTCGACATGCAAAAATGTTTTCAGGAGCAGCGGACTGCTGAGGAGCAGGGAAAGTTTTTAAAAGAAATATAAATATTCAGAACATCGAGCTCCTCGAGCACCTGGATTCTTCACCAGAAGAAAACTTGTTATTGCATCCTGTTCTAGTTATTTTTACGTCACTTTTTTTTTTTTTTTTTTTTAAATACACAATGCAGCCAAAGCGACGTCAGAACCGACTTTTTTGGGGAGTTTTCATTTTCATCTTTTTCTTCCAGAGTTAAAGATGAAAATGAAAACTCTCTAAAAAGTTAAATAAAGTTACTCTTTATTTAAGTGGCATCTGGAGTTTTATGATCAGAACCAATATTATCTAACTTTTTCCTACTTTTCATGCAGCCATTGGTTCCCATTTATTACCAAATTTGGACGATAATCAACAACTTTACATTAAATTTGCAACTGATTTATTTTCTTTTTTTTATGTTTAAAGTTATATTTTCGTTACAATAGTGCAGACTTCACAAATCAATGTGTAGTCTGAGCAAAAATCTATTATTATTCCACAGTAATGGATCTTTATGGCTCCGTTATTGATCTCCGTTTGTTGTGATACTCGAGAGTCACGATGAGTGGACGTGAACGGAAGGAAGGAAAACTCTTATTAAGAAATCTGAAACATTCAAGCATGCATTCAAAAGAAATGGTAATAAATAATATGTCGGATTCTTAGTGGACTTTTTTCTAACTACTTCCTCCAGATTACACACTTTTTAATTTGCACAAACGTTTGGCTCTTAATCTGAAGCAGGTAAACAAACCGAAAACATGAACCTTCGGTTTATTGCCTCGGTATTTCGGTACCATAGTGGGAGCAGATAAAAGGTATAAAGCAAACGCTGCAACAGTTAAGAAACAAAGAAAGAAAAATATTTAAAATGTAAAATATCTGCTTTTAAAATGAATGAGCTGCACAGTTTTGTGCAGGAATGTACAAAATACTGACCGACGTATGTGTTAAAAATATATATGATGACTTACAGATTTTAATTTGCCCCAAAAAAACTAACGTGGAGTTTGGTGAAGACTCCACTTTACAGAAAGACAGAAAAGACGTCTTTAAAATTATCTTTTTAACTCCTTTAGTTAAAAAGGAAAGTTGATCCCTGTTATCTTTTTTTTTTTTCTTGATCACATTAAAAGCTGTTAAAACCACTTGATTGTCTTGATTATTGAACTCATAATAATAATAATAATAATAATAATAATAAACAACATAAGAATACAAATCATCGCTGGCATTTCTTACTTATTTTAATATTTCGAATAAATTCCACTATGTTTAAACGCTGGATGTCAACTAACTTTGGTGAAATGATCTCTTTCTTCACTTCTTTTCATTTTGTTCTGTTTATTTCTTAATATTATTTACAGATGTTACATCTTTAAGCCCTGAACAGAAACCCAGAACTCATATACATATTTACACATAACTTCACTATATATGAACTGTATTAGAGTTTATTAATTGAATTAATATACATTTTAAAAGCAGCAGATACAGAAATGTTTTCTCAAACATGTGGACACACTAATAAACTAGTATGATGTGAAATATTAAACTCTTTAATCAGGTTGTTTAGCTTCTTTGGTATAAAAAATCACTTTCTATGGAACATTGGGGGTTTTATGATCTAGAAATATTGATTTTCTTGCACTAAAACTGGTTAAAAATGACACATTTACTGTTTTATTGTTCTGATGGTCCACAATTAAAAAATGTTTTAAAGTTTGGCAACCCCTGCTGTGTGTTGATCTATTGGTTTCCCTTGTTGAGGTTAATTAACTCTGCATTTACAGTGTTTTACCGTTAAAATAAAAACAAGCAAAGCAGCTGCTGTATCACTTCAAGGTGACATTGTTTGTTTCCAAGGTCAAGAAAACGAGCAACACGGATGAGAAGTCCTTAATGAATTAAACTAAATGAATGAGTGAAAAATTAACTATTAACTTTTTAAAAAATACCACATGCAAACTGTATTTCAAGGAAAAATGTAATTTCCGATGTGTGAATACTTATACCTAATATCGATAGCATACCATCTTGGAAGGTATCTCTTCCAATATCAGGACATTCTGATGTTGAATTTCAAAATAAAAGCCCTAGAAAATCACATTCATGAGCCAATGTGTCTCTAATTTTAAATTACATTTAAAAGCAAATGGTCCAAAGTTACAAACTAATTTCACTTCAGATTAATAGTAGACCACCTCAAGTTGTCACTCAGAGACAATCAAGACATTCTGATGTGTGATTTCAAAATTAAAGCCCTTGAGTTTAGAGGTAAATTGGCTCATGATAGTAATGTGAAGTTAGCTCAAGAAGGAGATTTTGAAGGGCTTTAATTTTGAAATCACACATCAGAATGTCTTGATTTTACTAATATTGGAAGAGATACCTTCCAATGTGGTATGCTATCAATATTAGGTATAAGTATCCACACAATGGAAATTAAATTTTTCCTTGAAATAGCGTTTGCATGTGGTGTTTTTTTTTTTTTTAAAAGTTACCATTAATAACATTTATAATTTTTCTCTCATTCATTTAGTTAAATGTATTAATGTATCTGTATTTGCAGACGTATTGACTGACTATCACGTTCAGCGGAACTTTGCTCTTATTTTGACGTCAGTTCTTACGCGCTCTTACCGTAATGCCTCGTACACACGCCTCCCGAAAAAAAGACTGCGGGCTGGTCTGACTGTTTTTCGGAGTGGAGGCTGGCTTGACTGCAGTAACAATAACACAAGTAAAAGATGGGCGTCTGCACGTGTTAAAAATCATCAAAAAGCTGAATGAATGTGCTTTTTTTTTATTTTGTATAAACATTTATTTTGTTTCTTGTATATTAAAGAGACGTATTTCTGGAGACTGAATATGCATTTTCAACAGAAAGCCCAGTCAAAAGACATCTTTTTTTACCAGCTCCAACCAAATCACGTTGCATTATGGGAAATGTAGGAACCCAGTGTCCGACCCAACCTCAGCTGCTTTTGATTTATATCATTCTTTCTTTAACTTAACTCTCACAAGTCCCCAAACGAGCGACAGTAAATGTCTGAACTGCCCCTTTAAGTAGCAACTTTATGTATTTTATTTTATTTATCCAATGAGGCGAAATTACCTGCAACAGTTGCAGTAAGAAAAAAATAGGAAAGAGTGCAAATAAAAAAATATATATATATATAAACATTAAGAAAATTACAATATTTATTGTATAATAATACAATAAATAAAATCAATAAATAATCATAACAAATAAATGTCTGAACTGTCCCTTTAAAGTAGAAACTTTATTTTATTTTATTTATTCTGAGGGGAAATTACCTGCAACAGTTGCAGTAAAACAAAAAAGTAGAATTACAATAATAAAATATTTAAAAATCAATAAATAATCACAACAAATTAATACATTTTAATTAATTCATAATACATAAAACTCAAGAGAATAAAATCAAATAAATCAAGTATTAAAGTATTACAACTAAGGCCATCGGAGAAAGAGGGTAAATGTGTAAAGGTGCAATAAAGAGACAGATCGGGTGGATTGATGCCCTGCTGGCGTTTTTGCACACAATCCAAAATGGAGATTAGAAGAAGCCAGTGAACGCAACACACGCACACACAAACAAACGCACACGCACACGCACACACACTGTAGTTTCATTATGATGAAGGTGGAGGTGATAAAGCATCACTCTGCACATCTGGATCCACCAGAATCTTATTATTCACACATTAAATGTTGAATTCGCGTTTGTCTGAAGGTCTGAACGAGGAAACCTCGCGACATCTTGCAGAAGCTCTGGCAACGCGACTGTGTTTCCCTTCACCAGATTGATTTTTTCAACAAAATCGCCTTTTTGATTCACTTTCTCTTGACTCATAATTATTCTTCCGTGCTCCGTTTGCAGGGATCATTGATCCTGCAGGTTATCTCTGACTTCCTTCCTTCTCCTGCAGGGAGCTTCTGCAATGTCGCTTTTCAAACAGAATTTTACTTATTTACTTTTATTTTCTCCTTCGGGTGCCGGATGAAACGGGAGGAAAACCCGATGTTGCACCGACAGAACTGGGGACATGAACTCCCTCAACCCGGATCCTGTCTCCTGATTGGACCCGAGCTGTGTCTACTTCAATGCAGCTGGTTTAAAAAATAAAATGAAAAAAAAAAAAATAATAACATCAAGTTTATCGTTTGCAGCTGATCTGGAGTCAGTTTGCACGGGACACGTGACGCATATCGATGAGGTCAAATCGGCCTAATGGAGCAATTTAATTGCCAACCATGCAACCCGCCTGATTGCTCCTTCTGCGCTTGCGCGGCGAAGAAAAAAAAACATGTCAAGAAATACGAATGGACGCCGTCAGAGAGGCCGATTAAAGGAGAGAGGTCTCACTCTGCCTCTATTTTGGGTTCCTATAATATGTGCGCATTTATGCAAACTTAAAAGACCATGTCGGTGTTTTTGTAGTTAACTGTATATGACCGCAGTTTGTATTCAGATGTTTTACTTAAGTAAAAGTATCAATACTTCGGTGTATTAATACAAGCAAAAGTACAAACGTATTAGCATCAATATATATTTAAAGTACCATGAGTAAAAGCTCTCATGCAGAATGGACCATTTCAGAATAATATGTATTATGTTATTGGATCATTTATTTGTTAATTATATTTAGCGTTATTGATCTGAATCTGCAAAGTAAAAAGTACAAGATTTGCCTCTGAAATGTTGTAGAAGTATAAAATATAAATACTGAAATGAAGTATGAGTACTTGAGTAAAACTACTTTCCACCACTGACTTACTTTATAGTTAAGTCTCCTTTATTAATTGTATAATTTCATATATTTCATGTGTTTTATTCTCACTTTCATTGCATTCATTGGTTTACATTAATATCTGCGTGATAGAAAAAACAATCAGCTCACGTTTAAAACTTACAGTGAACAAGAAAGTTTAAATATCGGTGAGTATCGATCAATTTGAGTGCAGATTGCTTTGGAAAGTCTTGTAACCAATGGCTGCAAGGACTAAAGGAACAATACATTAAAAAGTAGAATCACTACAGCATGCTGGGAAAATATACACTATGTTCATCCATGAAGGCTTTGCAGGTCCATGAGGAATATTTTACTATCTCACATGGTGGTTAGTTCACCTGTGTGGCGTAAAATGCAGAAAACGACCCAAAATGGTGAAGTGTGAAGCTCATCTTACCCAAAACTGCAGCGAAGGGTCCTTTTAACCATATCTTTCTCACGGTTTTGCCATTTGTGAGCATAAAAAGGGAAATAAACGGTAATGGGAGCACAGCATATCATTCACAAATAATAACAAATACATGTATACTGTCTATATTGTTCTACTACTTACACTGCTCATACTGTTATTTTTCTTTTTATTATTTATGTTATTAATATTTATACTGTTATTTATCGAGAACATTGCACTTTCACTGCTTCTTTTTGCACTTCTGGTCAGATGCTAAACTACATTTCGTTGTCCTCGTACTTCTGAATCTGAATCTGATCTGGTTGCATGTGTACTGGCCTCAGATCAGTTATTTTTCTTGCAGCCAGAAAAAAATCAAGCATAAATTTGTGGGTTTTCTCCCCCGTTTCCTCTCATTTCTAGCTCCTCTAACTATTTTGCGACCCCCCCAGATGAATATATGGAAAAACCCCATCATAATGGTCACATTCTAATCAATAAGTAGTCTAGAAAACCAACATAATAAATTAAAAATAAATTAAAAAGGCCAGTCTCCCATCCTAAAAGTTCAAAATGGCTGCTGCAGAAAAGCTCACTTGAGATCACAAGTTAGCAAACAATTACCCAAAATCATCATGACCCGGATCTGTCTTTATCAATAACAATCGATCTCAGTATTATAAACATAAAAGGAAAACACTTAACAACCCCCTCCCCCTCAACCGGCGTGGTCACGTCACGTGAAACCCACCAAAACCCCGCTGCGTGGTGAGCATCCGTTCCACACACGATCTTCGGACGTAAAGCGGAAAGTTCCACGTTCTGCGCACGCGCTCCCCGGGATTAATGTCAAGGCA
>JACSYO010001595.1:0-22500 GCA_016806645.1 Ophiodon elongatus | reverse complement strand
TATATCTTCATAATAAAAAATGTGTTGTTTCAAATGTTTTAAGGTTGTTTCTCCTCGGCTTATTTTGGACGTGCAGATGTTAAAAATGATTGGCTTCATGTCATCATGACTCAGGATGAAGAACTTCGTGTGTGTGTTTGTGGCTGTGTGTGTGTGTGTGTGTGTGTGTGTGTTCGTGGCTGTGTTCGTGGCTGTGTGTGCGTGTGTGTGTGTGTGTGTCTGGCTGTGTATGTCTGGCTGTGTGTGTGTTCGTGGCTGTGTGTGTTTGCGTGACATTACTGGCTGTGTTGCTGCGTTGGGGTTGAAGGCAAAGAAAGTGGTATAGATTTGCCCCACAATATAAAATTCTGACTTAGGCAAAGCTAAATTATAGCACTGTCACTATATGTTAAATGTAATCTTGTAAAATGTAGTTTTTGCCGATATACTTGAATAGATACAGTTGTTTGAAGGAGCTGTTTTCACAGCAATATTAAACAGTTATTAAAGAGCTTATAATACATCATTAAAACTACTGATGAATTGTGCGTTTCCTGCAGATAACCACTATAGATGACAAGAATAAAGTAAAAGGATAACATTTAGATTAGTTTTTACATTGACTTTGGGACAGTTGAAATGATGCTCCACGCCTTGTATACATATATACCATGATATGTACCGTTACCATCCATGCCTCAAAATGATACCGGGGAAAAGTGTGTGTGTGTGTGTGTGTGTGTGTGTGTGTGTGTGTGTGTGTGTGTGTGTGTGTGTGTGTGTGTGTGTGTGTGTGTGTGTGTGTGTGTGTGTGTGTGTGTGTGTGTGTGTGTGAGAGACCATCCTGAGGCACGTGTGTGTAAATGTGACCGCCGGCAATTCTGAAATGTGAGACCGCTCGGCCGATAAGCGGATCGTTTGTGTCGTCTCTAGTTCTTCCGCCTTAAAGTTTGTACTTGTGATGTTTTCTGCCGGTGAAAGCAGCTGTTCTGTTTACCGGAGCGAGTTTATTCTTGGCAAAGACCATAATGATATCTTTGTCTTAACACTGTGGTGATGTTTTATTCCAGTATTTTGCAGCGGCAGCTTCTGCTTAGAGGTGTGATTCAGACTGGTGGTGGTGGGGGGGGTCTTATAATTTTGTTCTCCAATGTTTTGTCACTTTTATAAGGGAAAAAAAAAAACTAACCGAAGCTCCTTGTCTGTCTAGGAAGGTGACGGCCATGTGGAGGAAAATGGTCTGCAGATCGGCAGCGCGTTCAGCCTGAATCCCGACACCCCATCTGGTCGCCCAACCGCCTCCTTCAACCCCGGGAGGGGCTCCGGCCCCGCGGGCCAGCTGGTACAGAACGGGGACGCGGGGACGCACAACAGAGCAGGTAGCAAATTTATTATGTCGCGTAAAAAATACATTTTAACTGGAGGGACGGTACGATTGGAAAATGAAGACCACATGTTCCTGTTTGCTGTCTCATTTATGTGTTCACGTGAAACAGGTGGTGTCTTTGCTTTGGGAAATTGCTGTTCCCCCTCATTTTGAATCGAGGGCTGCTGGTGCGAACTCATAATAAAGAGAGAATAGTGGAGGAGCCGCTTCAAGATGATAATCTCAGATTTTTTCAGAAAAGCATTGGCGACGTAACTTTAGTAAAAATGGAGCAGAAGCTTGTGTTGTCTGTCTGTCCGTCCTAATCTTTATATTTCGGACACACACTATCATAACAAAGACCGAAAAGCCCATTTAGGAGTTTATCGGCTGGGCGGACATTGAATATTTCTGGTGAGTGTTGATCTTTTATTACCGTACGACTCGTCTCTCCTTGCTCTAACTTAACGTCTGTCAGATTGAGCGGTGACTCTCGTCTGCATGAAGCAGACATCCTCCGTTTAATGCTCATGGGGGGGAAAGAAAACTATGTAAATCAAATGTATAGAAGCCCAAATGGATAATAAAAAGCACAGGAGCGATGCTGGTCCATCATGCAACGTGCCCCACAGTAGCTTGATGCGTCCGTGTCAGTTTGGCTGACCTTTCAACCGGATGTTGTGTTGAATATTCTGTGTTCTGGGTAATCCTGCACTAAAATTATTAGCTTCTCCTCCATTGATTTACCGTAGACTGATATTTACGTTTTTGAAAGAAAAGATATCTGCCAGCTGTGATTGTGATTTTCACTCTTTGATCTGTTACTCCAGCTGGCTCTCCTGGAGGGTTTTAGTCTCATACCTGCAGAAAAGGCAGGAGAGAAGAAGTCAGCGTGGATGTAAACAATGCAGGTTTAAAATAATAAGTAAAAATCAGCTTGGCAAAAGTGTGATGTGGAAAGAAATGCATTAATCACACGGCGAGCAACAGAGAATGTAGACATACTTTTTGTTTGTTTGTAAGAAAAGCCTCACAGGGCACCTTAAGTAAACAAAATGGTGTTTTCTGTCGTCGCAGTCTCACTTTGCAGTGCATCAAAATTCTGTCAAAGAGAGACAAAAAAAACCTCTGAAACAACAAATAGAGCTGATGTTCACATCCAGAGGAAAAACAACAGTGAGAGGTGGAGAGGAAACAAATAATCTGCTTACTGACCAGTTGCATGCAAAGTAAGCAGAGCAACCCGAGTATTGTAATTCCTGTAAATGAATTCCAGCCTGGTGCACTACTTTAGTCACCTGTGTGCTGAGCAGAAAGAGAGGAGTCGGGCTTCAGGACGCTTCATGAAGAAGAGGACAGCAGCATCTTGAAATCCTGCCGTCGTGGGACAAGGAACCGACTCCTCCCCTGTCATACAAACACAAATGTGCACTGCTGCAGACGTATGGCGGTTGTGCATTCAGGGCTTAGACACTCCCCAAGTGGAGCCATCAGACACCTTCTGATTTCACGGTGGGACAATCCTGAGTGCTCAGAGTTATTGGCGTTTAAGGACTTTGGGGCTGAGCCCGAGACGTTTTTTTTTTTTATTATTATTACAACTGGCTGAAACTGGAGGAAGAATTTCTGTTTTCATTTCATTTTGAGCAGCCACTTCCTGCTGCACAGAAACCTCGATTCTGCTGGAGATGCAACAAGTGTGAAGCTGTGTTTATTTAGGTCAAATGGTTTGGTGGTGATGTTGTTTTCCGGTTGTCAGTTTTACCAGCGTTGTAAAACGGCTGTAAAAATGTATATTTAATCATAGCTGCGTTCTTTATCACATACTTTTAGTACACACTGCATCTTGAATGCAAGTACGAACTGTTGCATGCACTATGCATTCAAATGGAACACAGTACTTCCTCATAACACGGCACCTTGACTCTGTTGCTCGTTTATCTGCTGCGCAAAGGATTGTGGGTCATAATAGCCAGAAAAGCATGCCGGCTTGCACGTGCAAAATACAACCGGATGTAGTAAACAGCCTGGTATTTGTTGGGATAATGGATTTGTGCAGTATGCCAATAAATAAAGGTGGTGTTTCTGAGCACCAGGGTCCCTTTTAGAAAACCTAATTTTACTGCAGCAGGGTCTGACAGTCTGCCCTCTCAGTCCTGGGTCTGTCCACGGTGGACTGGTCTCTGCTGGATCTGGGTCTGTCCACGGTGGACTGGTCTCTGCTGGATCTGGGTCTGTCCACGGTGGACTGGTCTCTGCTGGATCTGGGTCTGTCCACGTGGACTGGTCTCTGCTGGAGTCTGAGCTGAAGGAGGTTCTGGTGAACCTGCATGATGTCATCTGGTTTCACCAGAATCCGACCCGGTGGCTCCGATGAGGAGCTTTAAGAAGAACTCTCTAGAACCAGACCATCTTCTCTCTGGTGGTCTGGTTACTGATGGAGGTCTAGAGAGGACCAGGACTACACTGAGGTCTATAGAGGACCAGGACTAAACTGAGGTCTATAGAGGACCAGGACTAAACTGAGGTCTATAGAGGACCAGGACTAAACTGAGGTCTATAGAGGACCAGGACTACACTGAGGTCTATAGAGGACCAGGACTAAACTGAGGTCTATAGAGGACCAGGACTAAACTGAGGTCTATAGAGGACCAGGACTAAACTGAGGTCTATAGAGGACCAGGACTACACTGAGACTGGGTCAGGACCAGATAAAAGTTCCTGACAGTCACTTTAAGTACAATGTGCTTTGTACTCAGGGTTGTCCACATACTTATGATATATTGTGTGTTTTGGAATAGTGAACTCAGCGGACTCAATAGTGAACCATCATTATTGGTCCAGAAAATTAAAGATGTCAGTATTAGTGTGTGTCGTCCTGATAAATTTAGATACACAAAAAGTGTCGGACGCGGTAGACAACTTGGTTTCTTTCTTTCCCTCCAGACTCGTGGATCTCCCAGTCAGCTTCAGTCCCCCGCAACCAGAAGCAGACGGGGGTCGACTCTCCGTCACCGGCCTCCTCCCTCCCCAAACCTCCAGGCCAGTCTTCCTCATCTAATTCCTCCTCAGGCTCCCAGCCACAGCCCAGGACCGTCAAGGTGATCCACAAACTAACATGTAACCACATTAATATATGAATATATTATTATATATATTATTTTATTTATATAATAATATATTTATTTATATATATTTAATATATATATATTTATTTTGTTTATATATATAATATATATATATATATATATATATTGTTATTTATATATATACATATATATGTTGTATTGTATGATTATATATAATGTATATGTATATATATATATAATATATATGTATATATATATATATATTTATTTATTTATTTATATATTTATTTATTTACTCTCCCACACACCACTGAAGCCGATTCAAGTGTTTTCATGAATGTATTTAAACATTTAAAATCGAGAGAGCGAAGAACTGCGCGCTTCGCATGTTGTTCCATCAAATTCACTTTTTATTACAGAAGTCAAAAACAGGAAGTAGAAACTGGATGTAAATTTCGCAATATAAATGAAAACATTTCAATTAACAGGTGACAAAAAATATCAAGAGTGCAACGGAGTAGACGTATCCATTAGGTTACCTAGAAGGTACCACTAATACAGTAGATTCATAAGGTACATGTAGAAAATGTATGTCAGAAAATCAGTTTACAAAGGTATAAATGTGTTACTAATGCATATAAAAAATATAGTAGAAAAGGTTAGAAAATTAATTATATTAGAAAATATAATAGTGGGCGAAGTTGTAAATATATTAATGAGAGGCATATAAAAAAAATTGAATAATTCATATACATGTGAATACATTACAGGTACCAAGAAGCGTGTAGTTTAAACATACAGGCACAAGTTATAAATAAAAGGACTAAAATTTAATGAACCCAAGTGACTCCAAGCAGTTTATATATCCAATAAGCTTTCAATAACTGATCAATGATATTGCCACCCATATAATTAGGAGTGAGTCTGTCAATACATATGAATTTAAGTAAAATGCACAAGGTTCCTTCAGCTTTTTGGAACAGAATTTCCTGCATTCAGTCCTTTTTTTTTTTTTTTTTTTATTTCCTTTCTTACAGTATATTTAATGTGTTCGATAATCATTTAGTCGTCTTTTTCTTTCTCTCGCACATTTATTTATTTTTTTTTTTTTATTAAGTGTGTTTGTTCAATTGAATGAAAGCCAACCGCCGTTTAAAGGAAGGTGTGCAAAAAGCCTGTACTTGGCAGCTGGTGGAGTAAAGTCATAGATTACTTATTGCCCCGCAGTAAAGTCATTATGTTTGTTTTCCTCCCAGGTGACCTGTGCCAACTGTAAAAAGCCTCTGAAGAAAGGCCAGACGGCCTACCAGCGCAAAGGCTCCACACACCTGTTCTGCTCCACCACCTGCCTCTCCGCCTTCTCACACAAACCCGCCCCCAAGAAGAGCTGCACCATGTGCAAGAAGTGAGTCCCGGCCCCGAAGCCGAAATCTTGAAGTGTTGATGGTTTTAAGGGGATTTCCATTTCAGTTTTGCGTTAGTTGTCTTTCCCAATTATTTATTGACTTGTTCCTAATCTCAATATTTAAAGTGTAACTTCTGTGTTTTTTCAACCTGGACCCTATTTTCTAATTAAATAAGATAAGATAGAACATTGTTAATCCCGAAGGAAATTCTTGTGCCAGTTTCATTAAAGAATACAACAGAAGAAAAACAAAAAACAATGGAATATAATTGTAAACATATATGAATAAATAATACTGACACTATTGCAAAATAAAACACAATAGCAATAAGAGTAAAGTAAATAAATAAATTAAAAGATTTAACTGAAATAGAAAAAGTAAAAATACAAAGTGTACCTCAGAAGTAGAGTCAAAGTTTTAAGACACTTCAGCTTTGGCTTCACTTTTCAGAACCTCTTGATTTATTCCCTCAGTAAACATTGTAAACATGAGTTTATGTCTCAATCTCTAGTTTCAAGTCTTCTTCAATACAGCATGATGTTCATTTAGTAAATTATGGTCCATTTAGAGTCAAACAGACCATAAAGCAGGGGATGCTTTAGGGGCGGGGTTACTGGGTGATTGACAGGTCGACACCATGGCGTTGTCCCGTTGGCAGCTTTAATCCTTTCACTAATCTGCACGCTGCACTGACAATTGTACAACCGGCTAGTTAGCTAGCTTGCTAGCTTGCTAATTGCACCGTGCTTTCATGCTACATTTGCCCTTCTACAGTGGTGACTATTAACATTGAGAATAGGTTCTCTTCAGATTCTGTAACCGTGGTTATACTCAGCGTCTCATGTTACCACAGTCTTAGAAAAGGAGGAGTGAGTGACAATTAACGGACTCACTCAGGTGAGGTTTTAAATTAACGGGTAAAACGAGCAGTGGAGTGGTAACGTCACGAACAGGCGGCAAATATTGAAACTTGCATTCTCCCTCCTGACCACCAGTGGGCGACTCCTCTGGTTGTATAGAAGTCTATAGAAAATGACTCTACTTCTCTCTTGATTTATTCCCTCAGTAAACATTGTAAACATGAGTTTATGTCTCAATCTCTAGTTTCAAGTCTTCTTCAATACAGCATGATGTTCATTTAGTAAATTATGGTCCATTTAGAGTCAAACAGACCATAAAGCAGGGGATGCTTTAGGGGCGGGGCTACAAGGTGATTGACAGGTCTCTAGTCCTCCTCAGTCCAGATATGGTCACTTCCTGTTCACTGGTTGTAAAAATCCAAGATGGCGACGGACAAAAACGCTGAACTAGATGACAGTTGCAAGACAATTTAAAAAAAAAAAAAAAAAAAAAAAAAAAAAAAAACAGATTGTTATTGGTGTCTGGCAACATTATAGAAGGAACCCTACAGAGAAATAAACCCGTGTTTCTTCTCCTTTTGCTGGATCTCGTTCTGAAATCTCGCGTCACATCGTCATTGTGAAAATCATCTAAATATTAAGCCATGATGATGAAAATCTTATAGATGACACTCAGCTGCGCTTTCTGTCCAACACAACAAACTCTCCAACTCTCACTCACGTTTCCACCGTTTGTGCTCCAGCAACAAGTCACGTGACACGATAACGGAAAGAAAAAAGCTTTTATCTGTCTTTCCGTAATGTTGTCGGACTCTTAAAATAATAATCTGAGCCTGACTGGCAAAAACAATCTTTCAGTGTTCAGCGTTCTCTCTCAATACTGGACAATTTTTTTTATTTATCTTTTATTGTCCTAATTAGTGACAAAAACACATTGTTTCCCTCCAAATATAAAGACCGATATTATTCTTTTTACCAACCGATGCACGTTTTTTTTTTTTTTTTTTTTATGTTGATTTTAATGTGTCCGTGTCGTGTTTCTTCCAGGGACATCACGAACATGAAGGGCACCATCGTGGCCCAGGTCGACTCCAGCGAGTCCTTCCAGGAGTTCTGCAGCACGGGCTGCCTCGGTGCGTACGAGAACAAGCAGAACCCGCCCAAATCCGGGCTCAAGACCAAATGCACCGTCTGCGGCAAGCTCACAGAGGTCAGTCCGTCCGATAAGCTCCTCCTCCTGTCCGTTTACCTGTCAGTCAATGGGTTAAAACGTAAGGCCAGCGTGAAGGTCGTTGTTGGAGGCGTCTCCTCAGTCACAAACATCCTTCAGTGTAACGCAGAGCGCCTCAGCTCGGTTAGCAAGACACGTGTTAGGTTTCACCTTCTCTTCATTATTTACATCCTTGGTCTTGGATGTTTGTTTGAAAAAAAAAAAAAAAAAAAAAAAAATTGTTGCATTTATTTACACCCTCATGTCTCTTAATCCTCTGAACCTCAAGCAGTTTCGGGGCTTTTTTCTCTCTGTGGCCTCGTTTTTGACTGCAATATAAAAGTCCTGCAGCTCTGTGGAAACAGCACCATCATGGCATGATGAGCCGTAAGTAGTGTTGTGCAGAATTACACATTTATTACGCCATAAATCATAGAAAGAAAACAAAACGCAAGTTGAATTTCTTTGATAATTTATTTAACAGATATTGGAAAACTATGGAATATATAAATATACATTTCTCCAGGTGTCCACGAGTGTTATGAATTTTTACAGCCTCTCAGTTCAGCCCAAATTTCACTGAATTTTAGTCACATGACTGTTGGTCTCAGGCGAATCCATCATGGCTTCCTGGTTGTGTTGAGTCGTGTAGAATTCAATGTTTTTTCTACAGGATCTGATTTAAGCAAAAAGTTTATTTGAAGCGAGATTTTAAATGAGAAATGTAGAATACAAATGTTTTTGATGCAATATCACAATTTTATCATAATTTACATCAATTTGAATCAATACCATGATGTGTTCAAGGACCGTCGGAAAGATGAATATCCGACGATAATGACGTTGTTTTACAGCTTCTGGTGTAGTTTTTCCATTTGTTTATAGAAAACATGCTTTTCAATTCCGCCAGCGGGTCTCGGGGTTCAGAGGGTTAATGAACGATCTCTTACCTCCATTTCATTCCATCTGTCTCCTCTTTTTATCGTCTTCCTCCTCAGGCCACTTACTTTCATTCAATATTCACCTCTTTTCTTCTTCCGCCTCTGCCATCACTATTCTCTCCTTTCTTGTCTTTTTCCATTTTTTTCCACTTCACCGTGGCATCTTAGGGTTCATTTTGCAGGAGGACATCAGCTCCGTCTCCATGGCCACCGCATGCAGAAAAAAAAAAACCAGTTGCTCAGAAATTGGAGAATAGTTCCTCTCGAATCAAAATGGAGCGTGCGTTAGTTGGTGGTTGTCCTCGCTCCATTTGCCAATCCAAAAACCATTCAGTCGGCTCACATGTTCAGTATTGGTCTGTGTGGTTGTTCTGTGAGCTGCATCTCCGTGAGGCCACAGCTACTTGTGACATCTTAAAATCATTTGTATTATTTATGTCTCCTCCTTAATTTCATTTGCATACAAAAGCAACAGCAGTGTCCCTGCAAAACGGCACCGGAGTGATTTGCAAAGTACACGAACAGTACGCCTTTTTTTTTTTTTTTTTTTAATGAATAAATAAAACGATATGATTTATTTTACCTGTCGGTTTCTTATCGATTTTTAATAATTTATATTTTAGTTGCAGTCGTGCAGGCTTCTTGTTTGGGGCTGTCTTTTGGGATTGAAATGGAAAATTTGTCCCTCGGTGATATTGTGCGTGTTCATGCTCAGTTATACCCGTGCATTCATTATTTTTTCACACCAAGTTAGCCAAACAAACGCATGCAAGAGGGTGTTCACCTGAAGTAGAAGCCTCTGTTTTCACAATAAGAAGCACTGTTGGATTTATTGAAAAGTTTGTTTCTACTAAGCTTGAACTCCTCTAAAATTAAAGGGATAGTTGTGATGCTTTGTAGTGTGGTTGTATGAGGTTCCTCTCCAGAGTCGGTGTTTTACTAGAGATGGAGCACAGCAATGTATTACTGTGGACGTATTTTAGACACCTAAAAGAATCATCATCAGTTTAAGTGAACGCTATATTTAGAATATTTTCACCTATATATGGGAAAGCCGTCTCAGCTCTCTTCAGAGACAAAAGACTCCATTGACAAATAGTCATTTTACCTCCCAGAACACAGGAGTTGCTGGTTTGCCGCTGCCTCCATCTGTGAGTTTGTGTTATTGTGACTTTAGTGAATCCAAACCAACATTTAAAAACACTAAAGTCACATAATAAAACAAACCAACCGATGGAGGCAGCTGTAGACCAGCAGCTCCTGTGTTCTGTGAGCTAAAATCACTGTATTTCTCAATGGAGTCTTGTGCCTTTTTGAAGAGAGCATAACAATGGATCAGTTCCCCGTCAGACAGCAAGGTGAAGAGGTGAAAATATTCTAAATATAGGGTCCATTTAAACTGATATTGATTCTTTTAGGAGTCTAAAATACGTCCACAGCAGAACATTACTTTGTTCCCGTGCTGGTTCTCCGGTCTGTGTCTCCAAACTCCATCTACTGTAGTAAAACACTGACTGTGGAGAAGAGCCTTGAACAAACACACTTCAAAACATCCAAACTCTCCTTTTTTAAGTGAAACAAAGTGATGCATAATACGGTTTATTCATAAAAGAGAGCTGAATGAAGTTCTTGCTGCGTTTCTCTCTCCGTCTACAGATCCGCCACGAGGTTAGCTTTAAGACCGTGACCCATAAGATCTGCAGCGACACGTGTTTCAACGTTTACCGCCGGGCCAACGGCTTGATCATGAACTGCTGCGAGCAGTGTGGCGACTACCTGCCCAGCCGAGCGTCTGCCAACCACTTCCTGCTGGTGGATGGCCAACAGAAACGCTTCTGCTGCCAGAACTGCATCAGGGAGTACAAGCAGGTACTGTGGGCTCAAGCGGCCGGCTGCAGGTGTGTTAAACACGCCTGATAGGAGCCTGTGTGGTCGATTCATCTAAGTTCATTCAACCGTATCCATTCACGTCTGCTCGGCTCAAAGTTGCTGTTTTGATTAGTTGCGCCGTGGTGATCCCTCAAAGAAACTGTCCCCGCAGCAACTGAAAATGTAAATACGGCAACAACAAAAAAATGGCCGCAATTTATAGAAATATTAAAGAAAACATTTACAGTTGCTTTAACGCAAGTAATAGGAAATAAATATCCAAGTGAGACAACAGAGGGTCCTTTAATGGACTTGAGGGTGAAGACGTATACGGCGTCTCTACGTCGCGCCACATTCCAAATATGTAAACTTCTGTTCATTGGTTGCAAATAAACAAAAACATGGAGACAAATGTGGAAACTTCTGTTCATTGGTTGCAAATAAACAAAAACATGGCGACAAATGTGGAAACTTCTGTTCATTGGCTGCAAAAATTAAAAAAAAACTTGCCGACGGCCATAATCCAAGATGGCGACTCGAAGCTTCATCAGTCCACAAACCAACGGGAGACGTCACGATGACTTCGTCCACTTCCTGTACGCGGCCTCTGGTGCCGCCAGACTTTCCTCTATTGCTCAACTCGTCACCGTGGAGACGAAGTTCAGCAGCCAGCTTTGCTGTTTTACCTGCCGGATTATTTGTACGTGGAGAAGGAATCTCCAAATAATGACCGTCGGGTTAATTGAGACTCTTTTTAATTTATTTTGTATTAACTTTAAAGTCTCAGCACACCTCTGCATCTCTTACTTGTCGTTCAGATTTTTACTGAACGCGTTACAAGCAAATTGCGTTGCTGGGCAATACTAACCAGAAATTAGAGGTTGGAATTGTATTCGTTGCTTGGCAACACCATCTTATTGGACATTCCACTCGTACGTGGAGGAAACTATGGAGACTCATTTCAGCGGTTTCTCAGACAGCCGCAGAGTTCAGTGACGAGCCGTCATGTACAAACCCGCTCAGTATTTTAAATGATGAGGAAGTGTTTGATGATCTGAGGCTGGTGGACAGATGCTTAGCATTTCAATTTATAATTTTTTTTTTACATCTGACCGGCTGTGCTTTTTCTTTCTAAAAACAAAGTATAAAAATATTCAAAACAGTTCCTCTAAATCGGAAAATAAAATCAACTTTTACCAACTGGAGACAAATTATAAAGACTGTTCTGCCTTTCAGAATTAAAATAAATGAAATAATTACAGTTCTGCACCTCCTGGTATTATTGCATGTAGAAATAAAGAAATAAAGGTAAACAGCCCAAACTGAAGATGCTTTTTATAAAGTAGATTTACAGATCTGATGCTCACTCTTGTAATAAAAGGAGGACAAAGAGTAGAATCAGCAGTGGGGTCACAAGACAAACACAGATTATTGGATACTGTTCATGTGAGATTTCTGCGGTTTACTCCTCTAATGCTCGAACGTCGTCGAGGTTTACTCAAAAGTCAGAATCCGCTGTGGATTTCCCCCAACAGACGCATAAAAACCTCTTTCTCTTTGGTGCATCTTAAAACCCACCACGGTACGCTTGCATATCTTTTCATTACGTCGCTTTTATTTGTGTGTCTGTGAATAAAAAGGGTTTTGTAGCTTTATGGCTTCTCCTTCCTTTTTTCCTTTTCTTTCTTCCTTTTTTCTTCCTTCATCATTACTCCCTGACATATTTCAATCTTATCTGCTGTCAAAAATAATTACCAAAATGACCGTTGTCTTGTTTTATGGACCAGTTTTGATGAACGATAGCGGTCAGTTGAAAAGCTCCTTTTGACTACTTCATAATAAATGTCGGCTCATGTTTTGCCAGTTAAATGATTTTACTGTGAAGCTGCAGCAGAAGGTCATTGGCATTATAACCCTGTGCAGAATAACAGTTATAATGCCATTTAATCATAAAAAAAAAAAAATGCAAGTTGAATTTCGTGTCTACAAGTGTTACCAATGTTAGAAAACAAAATGGAGGCTCAACGTTCTATAAATATTGAACTATTTACATTTTTACAACCTCTACGTCCAGCCTCTCTGTGTTCAGCAGCCTGAAGTTCAGTCAGAGTTTCACTGATTTGTTGTCACGTGACTGTTGGTCTCAGACGAAGCAATCATGGCTTCATAGTTTCACTGAGGAGCTCAGAATTTTATGTTTTTTTTTTTTTACTGAATCTGGTTAAAGTAAGCGGTTTATTTGTGGCGAGATTTTAAATAAGACATTTAGAATAAAATGTTTTTGGTGAAATATCGCTAGCTTAAGCTTCGTTTTGGGGTTCAGAGGGTTAAACTTAAATATTCTAAATGTGTCCCGGTATATTTTCGGTTGCAGTGGATGTGAGTGCCGTCCGCTGATGGGATGTCGACCCAAGCTGTTGCCTAGCAACGCAATTCCATTAAAACATAGCTTTAAAAAAAAAAAAGGAGCGTTTCAGACAGACTGGTGTATTCGGACCGTCGGTATGAGAATGAATGAAGTGCTTCGAGGTTGTTTTGATGTGATGTTGTTCTTCTCTCTCACGTCAGGCTCACAGTAAACTTGCGACCTGCCTGAATTGCAAAACGCTGATCAAGACCGGCGAGGTTCTGCACAGCCTCGGAGCGGGCGGCACCATGGGCTCCTTCTGCACCGTCAACTGCATGAACAAGGGCAAGCTGGCGACGACCTCCTTCATCAGTGAGTAACAAAGACTGTGTAACACACACGGCTCGTCTGAACCACAAACTTTAACACGGCCAGGGAAAGTAGTGCAGCGGGTCATAAAACTCAGATCAGATCAGCACAAAAGAAGAAAAAAAAGGACCAAATATAACTTTTAGATCTCTGATCACGTCTTCTAGCTGCTGATACTAATTGCCGAGCATTGATGATCCATATTGACGGATTCAGATCCCCTTTGTTTGATTACAGCAGCTGGTCTACAAGGATCCAGAATATTTTGTGTTTTTTTTTTTTGCCACCGTCCCCAAAACTCTTTGAAGTCAGTAAACCATTTAAAATGTTATCTTTTACTTTGTGAAAGTAATTTATAGTAATTTTTGCATAAAAACACACACTTCAAATGATAAGGAAATACAGTTTTTTTTTATAGATTAAATAAATGTATTCATTCTTAGGGTTTAATGAAGTCTAATAATGAGCTTAGAGCGTGTTGGGAAGTTAAACAGCT
Source organism: Ophiodon elongatus (assembly GCA_016806645.1). Classification (NCBI taxonomy): domain Eukaryota; kingdom Metazoa; phylum Chordata; class Actinopteri; order Perciformes; family Hexagrammidae; genus Ophiodon; species Ophiodon elongatus. Next base: position 8,568 of record JACSYO010001595.1, on the reverse strand, counting down.
CATAATTCATCTCTAATATCTATTTTATATTCATGTGAAAACATCTGGATTTATTCTAGTTCATCACCAACACTACATTTTACTAGATTACATGTGAACACATCATGAGAACGTTATCATTTACCTTCAGCCAGTACTCATGTTCACTGAGCAGAGCCTGAACGCATCATCATGTAACTGAATTGAATCTCCGCTGGTTCTCCGTTAGCGGTGATGCTAACGTTACTAGCTCTCCTCCTGTTGGTTCTCCGTTAGCGGTGCTGTTAACGTTACTAGCTCTCCTCCTGTTGGTTCTCCGTTAGCGATGCTGCTAACGTTACTAGCTCTCCTCCTGTTGGTTCTCCGTTAGCGGTGATGCTAACGTTACTAGCTCTCCTCCTGTTGGTTCTCCGTTAGCGGTGCTGTTAACGTTACTAGCTCTCCTCCTGTTGGTTCTCCGTTAGCGATGCTGCTAACGTTACTAGCTCTCCTCCTGTTGGTTCTCTGTTAGCGGTGATGCTAACGTTACTAGCTCTCCTCCTGTTGGTTCTCTGTTAGCGGTGATGCTAACGTTACTAGCTCTCCTCCTGTTGGTTCTCTGTTAGCGGTGATGCTAACGTTACTAGCTCTCCTCCTGTTGGTTCTCTGTTAGCGGTGCTGCTAACGTTACTAGCTCTCCTCCTGTTGCTTTAAACACTGATTGGTTGTTTACAAAGTCACATGATCAGAGACTAGAGAAACATCAATGATGTCCTGATCACATGTTCTACTGAATATTGGAGGAGAACCATCGTCAGTTAAACTGTATTTACTCTGTGACGGTTAACGTTAAACTGTGTCATTAATCAGCGGTTCACATGCGTGATGAACCGTGAGGGGGTTCAATACGGATCGACAACAGTCCGTTACACCACTAGTCATCTTTTATATATTTCTCTTCCAAAATGTACGTTTCACTTTTAACATTTTACCTCATTCTTTAGACCAGAAACCTTTTAGAAACAGTTCTGCACAGTTCCACAGGTCCCAAATGGTCAGCATAAACATTACGAGCATTTATTGTGGTAAATTATGTCTAAATGTATTTAGGTTTCTTTGTCCTGATGATTTGAAAAGCTCCTGTATCAATAAAAAGCATGTGTAATAATGCTTATTTAACGTCTGTGTGTGCAGACACAGAGCCGTCGTGTCACTTCTGTAAGAGGAACTCGTTACCGCAGTACCAGGCCACGCTGCCAGAGGGAAACATCCTCAACTTCTGCAGCTCACAGTGTGTTACCAAGTTCCAGGTGGGGGGACTCTTTTTACATTTCTTCTCCTTTTTAACAAAAAAAAATCCCCACTACAATTTACAGTGGAAATAAAGTGGGTACACTAGAGGACATTGTCGCTTTGATGTGCCCTGGATTCTTTTGCACAATGGGCTCTTTTCACAGCAGCCAACACCATAATAAAAATGAATTATGGTGCCAGCGCCCACCTAAATGCAACAACAACCAGACTTAATGTTGTTAAATACACCTTTATTTATCCTGCAATGATATGTGACAATAGCTGCAGTGAGAAGGGATGATGATTCTTCTGGTGTAGTTGAATGAAAACACCATTTTATTCCGTGCAGCTGCAAGTGAGGATGATGCAAAAAGAAATACACGCGTGCATGCAAATTAATCTCATGCAATAAATAGTTTAGATAATTTAACAGAAGGACACTTCCTGATGGTCAATGCAGAGCTGACCACACGTCCCAATTTCCCCCACAGATTAGTGAAGGCATTAAATCCAGATTACCAGTTATCATCTACTCATGTGACGCGTCCTCGTGAAAACAAGCACATGAAGCAGCAGAGGATCCCTCGGCGGAGTCCGTGACCCCATCAGTTTTGAGCACCTTGCTGCATAGATTGACGTATTAACGAGAAAAGACCTTCTTTGTCGTGAGTCCGTCTCTGTTTATGACACGAGTGTAAATTAGCTTCTTTAATTGCCTCTTAAGTAGAACCAGGTGTGTTTATGGAAGGCCGTTGGACTGCAGCGACTCATCAGACGTTTTTAATTTCCTCTGTGGTTCTTTTTACAGAACGCTGCTCTTCAGACGACCACCAACGGACAGACGGCGCTCTCCACGACGAACAACACCACCGTCCAGCTGAAGTGTAACTACTGTCGAGGAGCGTTCAGCCTGAAGCCCGAAACGCTGGAGTGGGAGGTGAGACCGGCCTGGGGAGTGGTGACGTCGTTTAAATCCAGATATCGCGGGCTGGAAAGTATTTTTCTGACACAAAGATAAGATGAGATAAACCTTTATTGATCCTCAGGTGTTGCAGCAGCACAAAGACCGAAAACAAATAGAGAAATGGTTAAAGATATTTAAAAAGATTATTCGAAGTACAGTGGAAACCGCTTACATGGATAAAAAAAGTTTTGCACAGAATCATTCCAATACAAATGCTATTTACATAATTTGCTTATAGTAATCAAGTAGTCTGCTTACAGTGTTTCTTTTTTTTCTTTTCATACTTATAATACAATATGTATAATATATGGTGATTATTTATTTATATATATATATATATATTCTTTTTTTTAATTATTATTATTATTATTATAAGTGTGTGTGTGTATATACATACAATTTATTAATTAATATATATTCTCTCAATGAAAAAAACAATTTGGTAGCAAGCCTGAAAATAGCAAAGCTGCCCGTTTCATTACTTTATATTCATGTAATAAATATAAAAATGTCACTTTGATGATAATCTGCATTAGAAACGTATAATAATACTAATAATCAAAAGCTTATAGTGATCAATTTGATCCGGAAAGCCGTGATGACTGTAGGAGGTTTCCACAGTATTTAGGAATAAAAATAGAAACTCTACAAGAACAATCAAATGTACAAGTCAAGCAGCTGCTCAGAGGAATCAGAGGAGCGACTCTCCTCCCTCTCTGCGGGTTTAGTTCGATAGAAGTTCCGACATGAAACTGCTCACAGCAAATTCTTTGGATTATCTTTTTAGTATTTGAGTCACGATTTCTGGAAAAAGACTTTGCTGTTGAGCTTTTGAAATCGGAGAGAAGGCCGACATCTCTACGGCCGATATCTCCAGCACTCTGCAACTCACACCAAATCTATCTAGATCGATGAATAGCACTAGAGGTCAGAGGTCGCGTTGCTATCTTCTGAAAGAAGAACTAAATTAAAATGGTTGTGAGAAGTCGTCTGTCTGAGGAAATGCGGGGAAAGTGTGTGTGTGTGTGTGTGTGTGTGTGTGTTTGTGTGTGTGTGTGTGTGTGTGTGTGTGTGTGTGTGTACGGTCGGTGTCTCTGTTTGTTTTCTCTTTATTCCTTTATAAATAAACAATCTTGTTGGGTATATTCATTATTAAAGAACATACATATACAGAACCACGAGCGCTGCTGCGTGTGTGCCGCTGTCTCAGTCCAAAATTAAAAATGCATTGAGTAAAGGATAAATTTCCAAAATCCAAAACATGTTTTTATAACTCCATTCAAAAAACCTCAATAGAAGCTTTGAATATGAAAGAAAAAGTGGACAGCTAGCGGACCCTGAAGAGGTAAACACTGAATATATAATATATATTAATTAGAATCACAGACTCCACCTTTTTTAACTCGCCTTTAGCCGATATGTCTTGTGATTTAAAAGCCAGAACGGGAACAATGGAGTGATCCGTATGTGTCCGTCTTCAGGACAAAGTGTACCAGTTCTGCAGTAAGACGTGCTGCGAGGACTACAAGAAGCTGCACTGCATCGTGACGTTCTGCGAGTACTGCCAGGAGGAGAAGACGCTGCATGAGATGGTCAAGTTCTCCGGAGTCAAGAGACCTTTCTGCAGCGAAGGTATTGATCCCTAGAACTCTAGTCTTTTTAATTTATTCGTTTGTCATTTTGTGGCCTTATTCTTGATCATTTGCATATCTGAAGTTTTGTATCCAGGATTTTGCTTTCTTGCGTCCAGTTGAGCATTTCCTATTTTATCCATTATGTTTTGCTATTTTTATTCTTTCTTTTTAGCTTCTCTTCTCTTCTTGTCTTTTTTTTCCCACCAGGCTGTAAGCTGTTGTTCAAGCAGGATTTCATAAAGCGGTTGGGTCTGAAGTGCGTCAGCTGCAACCACTGCAACCAGCTGTGTAAGAGAGGTTTGACCCGGCAGCTCGGCGGCATGACGCGGGACTTCTGCAGCGAGGCCTGCGCCAAGAAGTTCAACGACTGGTACTTCAAGGTCCGCTCACACTTCACCGAGTACCGTCATTAAAAACAAACGCAGGTTTTTTTTTTTTATTATTTTATTTTATTGCCGTGAAAACCGTTCCTCTCGTGGCCACTAGGCGCTGAGGTGCGACTGCTGCAAGGTTCAGGGGAACCTGACGGAGTCGGTGATGTGGAGATCGGAGATGAAGCATTTCTGTGACCAGGAGTGTTTGCTGAAGTTCTACTGCCAGCAGAACGAGCCCATCATGGTCACGCAGAAAGGCCCCGAGAACTCCACCCTGGGTGGGTACGCCCCGACCTGACGGACGGACCTGATGATTAACTTGATCATTTAATGACGGTTACTTTATGTGTCAATCGGATTTCTTCATGACTCATGTTTCGTTTTCCTCTTTACAGGGTATGAAATGCACGGGGCCAAACTCGGGGTAGGTGAGAATTTGGAAAAGTTCTGAGTATCTCTAATCTCTCTAAACGGATCAAATGTAAAAGATTTTGGTATCCGAAGCCAAATGTACTGTCGAGACTAAAGACGACGAGTGTAACCGGCAAAACACCGTAAACCACCCCCACTATGCAGAGAAGGGATTTTAATTAACTGTAAACTCATATCTCATATTCACGGACTACTTAATTGGCCCCGTAAAGAAAGAAGTCAAGTATTAAAAGCATTATAAAAAAAAACAAAGTTGGAATATCCAGTGAACAATTTAATTTGGCTGCAAAATATTTACTTTTAATGTAGATTTTTTTTAGGACTGCTTCTCCAAAGCGTTTAAAAAAACAAATTAAAATCCTCAGACAAGTTAACAGAGCTTTCATCAGTCAAGTCAAGAAACAGTCTGCAGCCACCTCAAGCAGTATAGACGTCTTCTGATTGAACACGTTGTTTCTCAACTCCATTCTTGCATCTCAAGTTATTTAATCCGACTGTAAACGATGACACAAAGAGGAGGAAATGCTGCTACACGGGAACCACAGAAATATTAGCCGTGCTGCAAAGATGTCATTTAATTTACCACCTTAATATTATAGAAGCGTAGTGCACCCACATTCTGACTTTTACTTTACTTCTGTCCTCGAAAAAAAAAAAACATTATATTGTTTTAACTCCATATAATATTTATTCTGTGGGCGCAGGAGCCACGTTTGTGTTGTAACGTCGTCCCTCTTGTCCCGTCCACGCTGCAGCTGGTGAGCCAGGGCACGGTGCCGTACGCCGGCGGAGGATTGATGAGAGACGTCAAGAACAAGGCCGTGCTCTGCAAGCCGCTCACGCTGACCAAGGCCACGTACTGCAAGCCTCACATGCAGAGCAAACTCCTCCAGACAGGTAAACCATGCATCTCACTCAGGAGGGGGCTACGAACATGAATTATGTAGTGGTTTTTTTATACGTTTTCACACTCTGAATTATTTAGTTTGCATGAGTTTCTATAGCGAGGAAGTGGAAGTTTTCACTTGAGCTCGACAACAGTTATTTGTTTCCGCTCGCTCGTCAAAATCATCACGTCATGACCCATTAATACACACTGATTTGCGTTTTTTTTATTTATTTATATATTTATATATATATATATATATAAAATGTTGCGGTTTTCGGCATATCTGTGTCCACAGATGTAGACGATGGTGTGAAGAGGGAGTATATTCCTGTACCCATACCCGTGCCTGTCTTCATCCCCATGCCCATGAATATGTACTCTCAGCTCACTCCCACTCCAGTCTCTCTGCCCGTTCCGGTAAGACACGACGAACACATGAGGATTATTCATGCTCCAAGGAAGAGACTTGTTTTGTAACGGTGTTAACAAATCAATAAAAGCCTGTATAGTTAATGGTTTTTAAACCAAGCTGCTTAAAATGGCTAACACAACAATAATGTCTATATATTTAAATGTGTTTAGTGTCAATCAACTAAAGTGAGGAGACATTTATCAATCAAAGCTCCATGTCCCGTCCCGTCCAGATCCCTGTCCCCGTGTTCCTGCCCACCACCCTGCAGGGGGCGGAGCAGATCATCCAGACCATCAACGAGCTGAAGAACAAGCTGACCCCCGACCCTCTGGAGGCCGACCTGCTCTCCGTGGCTGAGCTGATCGCGAAGGACCAGAAGCCAGGTATGAGAGGGTTCGACGTCTGCATTGAGACATGCGATAATCTTAATGCATATTTATATCGGACATTTAAAAGAAGCAGCATGCAAAAACTATGTTTTCTGTGCTTGTAATGATGAACCGAGTTTTCATACTATGACTGAAACGGTTTCTAAAAGTCAAATTCACACAACTCAACTTGCTGTCTTGTAATTGGGAGTCTTTAGAGCTGCACGACATATTGCGAGCACAATTATTTATCACGATTTGTTTTCAGGACACTTTCACATTTAAATAAACGGATCATTACTTTCCCTTCCATGTCGTGCTACATTCCTACTATTGTACACATCTTTGCATCAATATTAGATAGATCTGTCTCCTAAAAGCAAAAATAAGTGTGCCAAAACTTTTTTGCCCATATTTAAATCAACAGAGCACTGCTTTCCTTTTGACTCGGTCACTTTGCATCAAAACAAAGTTCTTCTTCACCTGAATTTTGCTCGTGCAGCTTCAGCTCCCCGAAAGTGAAGCCAAAATATCCGCCGCTGTTGGCGAGTTGTTTTTAAAGCATTTAAAACGCCAAATAGTGATCAGGATTTATAATTTTGAGTGTTTTCATCATGGTGGTTTTCACACGACGTGAGAACGTCTGCTCTCAAAACTACGTTTCGTCACAAACACACGGGCAGAAGTGACGTAATACCACGCGCGTCGTCGTGCTTGTTGATGTCGTTGACGCATTTGTTTCCTCTTGGTGCAACAACAACAACAACAACAACAATAACTTTGGTGCAGCGCACACAGTGAGGTTCCTCTTGTCTCGCGCTCTCATTGGCTAGTAGCTAAGTAGCTTTGGTGTTATTGGCTGAGCTTTTTAAATATCTCTTACTGAGCCTCTCGGTTCCAGCCGGATCCAACAGAGATGGATGAACCATCAACGAACTTTAAGGCGCGACAGCACCAAAACAATGTTCTGGCTACAAAAATAATATAATGATTTGAAGAAAGCTGCAGCTGATGATGATGATGATGATGATGATGATGATGATGATGATGATATACCGGCTTTGTGTTTCAGACTTGAAGCTGGTGACGGTGAAGACGGAGCGCAGAGTGGAGGAGGCCTCCAGCTGCAGCTCTGAGGAGGAAGAGGAGAAGCAGGCGAAAAGGGAGGAGAAGCCAGAGGAGGAGGGGGAGGAGAAGCCAGAGGAGGAGGAGGAAGAGAAGCAGGCGAAAAGGGAGGAGAAGCCAGAGGAGGAGGGGGAGGAGAAGCCAGAGGAGGAGGGGGAGGAGAAGCCAGAGGAGGAGGAGGAAGAGAAGCAGGCGAAAAGGGAGGAGAAGCCAGAGGAGGAGGAGGAGAAGCAGGAGAAAGGGCTTGAGGAGGAAGAGACACAAAAGGAGGAGAAAGAGACTCAAAAGGAGGAGGAGAAAGAGACTCAAAAGGAGGAGGAGGTGGAAGAGACTCAAAAGGAGGAGGAGGTGGAAGAGACTCAAAAGGAGGAGGAGGAGGAGACGCAGGAGAAAAGGGAGGAGGAGGAGACGGAGGAGACGCAGGAGAAAAGAGAGGAGGAAGAGACGCAAAAGGAGGAGGAAGAGAAGAAAGATGAGGAGGAGCAAGGGAAGAAAGAAGAAGAGGAGGAGGAGGAGAAGTACGAGCCCGACCTGGACCTGGAGGCCGACTTCCCTCAAGGTAAATCACCTCCTGTTGTTCCTCCTCACCACTTGTTGATGCTGGTGACGTCGCGTCATTCAGAAAGTCGTATCCATATGTGTAGAAATGAATAATAGTTCTACAGTGTTTAGTTTTGATTGAGCAACATAATTGTTTGCTGAAAGACAAAATACAAAAAAAAGACAATGAGAATATTAATATTTAAAAAATAGAAACTTAAAAAAAACATCAGTCTGGCTTTTGTTTTAAAACTGTACGTTTGTTATTATGAAGACTGGTTTTATACAGTGTCTTGTATGTTTTTTAAGTTTTTAGTATTTATAAATATTTATTCATCACCAGGGATAAAAAAAACAACTTAAAATGAATGATTAAAACTTAAAGACCAAGTCTATAAAAATGTATATTGAAACTTTAAAAAGGCCTATAAAATTTTGTATATATGAATCTATGATTAAACCTAAGGCAATTATTAAAAAAATATATAGATAGATAGATAGATAGATAGATAGATAGATATAGATATATCTATCTATCTCTATATCTCTAGATATATATATATATATATATATATATAT